>JAODAL010050541.1:0-27331 GCA_025379985.1 Phyllomedusa bahiana
GTCGGTGCCCCTGGTAAGACGGACACCAAGACCCTGGGCTTGGTGGGGGGGACCAATTATCGGCCAGCAACACTGGGTTTGTTTGACAGCTGTATAAATAGCATGCTGATATCCAGCCGTTATGGGTTTGGCTTCCCCTGAACAGCTGCAGATTTGGGTGGTGGCTGTTCCCGCTTCCCAGGTCTCCAGGTTCCATGTTCGGTTTTGGGCCAGTCCGGGATGGCTAAAAAACCCTGCCCTTTCCAGGTGATCGGGGGTGTGGCCTGTTTACCTCAAGTGGAGCAGCAGAGCGGAAGAGGCCTGGGCCCCCAAGGGGCTGAGGGAAGCCTACACCAGTGGTGAGATCGGAGTGCATTGGGGGTACTGGGACGCTGGGTCAGGCCACAGATAGAGAGGGACTAATTTTGTTAAGTCATGGCCAGATGGCCTGAGGTTTGTGTTTGTATTATTTGTTGCATGTGCCTTAAAGAAAACTGGCGGAGGCCAGTTTAACACTGCTTCCTTGGAGTTGGAGTAAGTTGGTGCCAATCCCTTTTTTACCAAAATGGGTGATTCAGTAAGCGAGAACCCCCAGAGCCAGTCCAAGATGGCGGCCGGACGAAGGTGAGGCGCTACAATATTATATACTTCTTTATGAAATGTGAGGTATGTGGAGGTGCTTAAGGACCCCTTTAACATCTTATCACTGTCGTATTCCAGGTCCGCAAAACCTGTAACTTTCCTTTAAAGGGGTTCTCACACTACAAAGATTAGTTTTCAACATTCTAAATAAATTGGTCTTCTGATTTTACCTTATTCAGGAGATAAGAGATTGTATTTGCTCTGAGTGCACACATTTTTTCTATGGTTTACCTGTCCAATAATATCTGCTACCTAAATTGGGAGCAAGGAGTATGTCACCATGGCCCCAGTAGCTCAATGGGAAGAGCCCTGTTATCTCTAACAATATTAGCTTTTGTTTACAGGTCAGCAATTGTTTTCATTCCTCAGAGCACTTGGAACTTTGTTTACTAAAGATTAAATCTCCTGCACTTACATCTTTGTAATGTTTCAGCTAGTTACAGAGAAGCTAAATATGCTAATCACTGGCATGGAACCACAGTCTGACAAGACAGAGTGGAAAAGCTGTCACTGACTGTGAAACTGCATGGTTAGAAAACCTCTTTAAGGACCAGGCAACTTTTTTATTTCATTGTGTTCATTGTCGCCTTACAAGAGCCGTAACTTTTTTATTTTTCTGTCGACATAGCCATATGAGGGCTTGTTTTTTTTATAGGTTGAGTTTTAATTTTTTAATTGGACAATTTTGGAGTACATAAAAATTGATTACTTTTTATTAACTATTTCAGGGAGGGTTGTAATAAAAAGCAGTACAGTTTCTTTGTATTTCTTACCTGGTTAAGCTGTTGAACCAGACTGTTCTCAAAGCTCTTATTATCTGCATGACACAAATCTTTCTGACCTGCTTGCCGTTTTTCTCTTGGCGACCATTTTGTATTTTCTGGCTCTTCTGTTTTGATAACAGGAGTTCTTATAATCTTTAAATTACTGGTGTAAATTATGATCTTGCCAAAGTCTATTATATCAGAAGTCTGTAAAAGAATTTTGGAAAAGCAATCATAATAAATAAATGGCAATAATATCATGTAGATTTTTGTTTAACCCCTTCTTGCCTGCCCCATATAAATTAATGGGCTAATGGCATGGTCGGTATGCTAGAAGCCCATCAAAGAGGTTGTCCCATCAGGTCATTTCAAGGGTTGTTATCCTACACGATGGCCTCAGGAAATTGGCCGTATTTGGAACTTCTATAGAAGTAAATGGGAAGAACTGTGCAAGCTCATCCATCTCCTTATCTAAAGCTGGCTCATAGCAAGCTACAACCTGACTGCAGAACCAGGAAAATAACCATATGGGAAAATACCTGTAAGGCCATCTCCCCACGGCATGGGTTTTCACCCGGTTTTTCAGCAGAGAAAAGCAGTCCCCCTGCGGCCGTGTGCACGGCACGAAAACAGTTCAAATACCGGTCGGATTATTATTTGACCTGTGCCGTGTGAACAGTCCCTAACTTTCATGCTGAGATTAATGGCACTGCACACTCCTGTGAACAGTGCAATCTGCATTATCAAGCTATGATACCGATGGCCTGATCTTGTACTTTGGTAGGGAATTGAAATAATCAGTAGCCATCACCAAGTGCCTCTGAAAACCACACTTATATGGAGTGCTTTGTTTTCCAAAGCAGAAACGCTGCTTCTGCATTGGGACAGTTGTCAGTGAAACCTATGAAGGGATTCCCTGTGCAATGGAGTAGGAGAGGGGCTAAGAGCACTGCTGATCTATGCAAGCAATGTTGTGTGGTCACAGCAGGAACACATAGATGATGTGTTCCCTGCTAACTTTTGCTCCATTAGTAAAAATTGTTGTAATAATAAATACAGTAAAATATAAAAAAAAGTAAAAAGAAAAAGATGTCCTCTTCCAAAAAAAGTGAACTCACTGAACTCATTTTTTCCACCACCCGTGTAATATGAGCACATTTTTAAGGCCATCAGATTCTTAGACTTTAATATGTTCCTGTCTTGCAAAAGATTACTACAAACATACAATATTTACACCAGGTCACCAATTCTTCCCTGTCCTACACTGGTCTTACTGTAAATCCACCCAACAATATAATAGAGTTTTTGTTTCTGATACCGTAGCACATCAGATGTTACACAATATACTGTATACTTTTTTGGCATTGCTTTACTTGTAAGAATTTAGGGATTTATTTTTGGATAATTATTACCAGAATTTAATAAATAACCTTAGAAAATGGAAAAATTAAGAAAAATCTAAAGATACAGTATTCCTGTTTCTATTTTCCCTAAATATGATGTACATTATATCCTCTCCAATTTTAAATGATTAGGAAGCCCTACAATTTGGGGGAGACTATGAAGTTGAAACAACTATTCACCTTCAAAATGCAAAAGTCTAGGTTGGAAATGTTGCTCTGGGCATTAAAGGGGTTGTTTCCCTACAGAGTTTCATTGGATGCATGAATACAATACGCTGTCACATCCTAGTCAGGCTGACTGTAATTAGCATACAGCTCGGTGGGGTATTCAACTCTGTGTTTTAATTCTGATAATTATTTTAAGTTAGCTCAGAAGCTCTTCAGAACTGCTAGCAGGAGTTTATCTAATCCCTCAAACAAAAGCCCTAATTAGTGCTGTTTACTTTGTATAAATCAAGCTTTTTACTGCTGACCAGCACAGAGCTGCTGCGACCTGTGTGATGACATCACTCACTGCTATCACATAGAACAAACAGCAGGGGGAAGAGATGTACACAGGTCGGTCACGGAGGGAACAAAAGTAGCCAGGGAGGTGATTAATTCACTTGTAGTTCCTTAACAAAAACAGATGAACAAAGCAATATATTTGAAAAATGTCTTTATTTTGTGTTCCCTACATTTTGAAAGCTATGCTTTGTAGTGAGACAACCCCTTTAAGGGCTAAAACACCCTCCCCTATCATGAAAAGGTTAATTACAGGCCAGATAGCTTTTAAGAACAATTTTACCATTCAGACACTTATATTATTGCTCCAAGATCTGTGCAATTAGGCTGTATTCGCACATTGGGGTCATCTTAAGATGTTTTGTATTTGTGGCGAAATGCTTGAAAAGAAAGTAAAAACCAGATATATGTCTGCATTGTGTGATTGAAGGCTTAAACGACTTTATATTATTTCTAAATTAGTATTTACACCACAAGATGAAGGGGTAAAAAAAAAAATATGTTTCAGCAATTCAAAGTACGGCATCAATATAAGGATGAAAACACAGATAGGTTACTCACGCTCTTTCCTGCCTCATGACATCCAGAAAACATAGGATCTCCAGCTAATCTGTATGAGGTGCCATCTCTGAACACACTTATTCTCTGAGCCGTCAGGCGTGCTGTTGGATAGTATTGTGAATGTGTTTCTCCTGGGTTGTAATAATGTTCAGAGGACTCAAAGTTATCATGTAGGAAACTGTGAGGATACTCTTCATCCGGGGACTCCAGTTCATGGCCATCTTCAAAAACCTGTTTTAGGACCCTGCCACTATATGCCGATGAGATCTTAAATCTCACTTTCCGGGGTCTGTCTTCATACCTTTGGCTTAACGTTCTTTGCAGTTCCTCCATACACGGCTTCAGTGTTTTATTATATTCCTTTAATACTTCTAAAAACTAAACATACCTCAGTGTAGCTGTCTGTGTGCTTTTGTCTTCATCAGTTTCCGTGAGTAATAAATTATTCACAAAAGGCTTAGGATCGTCTCATGTAACTTCAACCAACACCACCTTATTAAGTATTAATAAATACTCATGAAAGAAGTAATCATATATGTGGGGGTGACAACTAGCTTCACCTTCGCTTCCACATCCTTTATGTGACTCAGTTACAAACACATCAAAGGCTAAATATGAAAATATATGTTGGCCATGGCTGCAATACTATGATATACAGCTTAAGGCAAAGGTATGGAACTGCCACTTTTAGAGGATGTTAACATACAGTAGATAATAGGGTTAAGAAAGAAAAAGGTCCATCAATTCCAACCCTAACCATATTAATCCAGAAAAAGGTGAATGCCAATTGCCCCAAAAGTAAAACTCCTTCCTGACTCCATTTTGGCTATCAGAATACATCCCTTGATTAGCATTCCATTTCCATAATCTAGAACCCATACCCTGTAATAGTATATTTTTAAAGAAAGGCCCTTCTTGAACTTGTTTAATCTCATAGACACAGAACAAATAAGGCCCCCTTGTGACACATGTTTCGCCAGCTAACCTGGCTTTATCAAGGCTTAGAGGTTAGCTGGCGAAACATGTCGGCGAGGTCAGGCATGACGTTTTAAATTGTGATCTCTCACCTCTGTCTACAAGTGTCACCTGCTGCAGACGGTGTCACAAGGGGCCTTATTTGTTCTGTGTCTATGAGATTAGGGACGACTGCCCAAGTAGTTGGCTTGGGATCCCTTACTGAAGCTTAACTTTGCTATAGAATAGAGGCTCTCCTGTTAATAGGTGGGTTCCACCAGACTTGATGATAGAAGGGGAGTTATTCCCCCTTTCAGAAGCAAAAAGGGTTAATGATGAGGATAGAGATCAGGTTTTTAAATAGTGTGTATAGAGGTTAAGAGTTATACATGATAAAAGTTACGTTTTAGTGTTTAATAGATAGAGAACTGATAGAGTTTAAGTTTGCCTATGGCAAAATAGTAAATATAAAGATTTGACAGCACACCAATCTTGTTTTGATGCAATGAAATTTGTGAGTTTTATTTAACAAGCTCCAGACAGAAAATATATACAGGAATAGTGACTTATTTTTGACGTTTCGATCAATATGACTAGAGATGGGCGAATCGATTCTAATGAAGTGGAATTCGTTTAGAATTTCAGGAAAACTTCGGTTCGGAACGAAGTCGAACTTTGGGGTACTTCGGGTGAACGAAGTGTGCTTTTGATTGATAAAATGGCTGCGAGCACATGGCGCTACATGAGGTCAAAGCACTCTGTCGAGGAAAAGAAGGAGCCATAGCCTGCATGACATGTGCAGAGGGTGAAGCCATCAGAGACCGCGGATTCGTGTTGACGTCACCATGCACTATATAAAATCCGGGCGCGACGCCGGGAGCCACACACCTGCTCACCTTGTGCTCATGAGGGGAAGATGCTTGCCGGAGCGCTGAATAGCTCTTACTGAAGAATTAGAGATTTTATATATAAAGCGATTTTCTGTGGGGGTGCTCTCAGCTAGTCTCAGAGAACTGTGCCATTAATGTTCTATATCTAATTTTTTGTGGGTGAATTGGATCTGAAATCCAAGTGTGCGTCCACTGCAGCTGCATAACATTTTTAATGCTATCCTCTCACAGCACATTTCAATATCACAGTGGGATCTAAGCCAGTTCCTGTTCTATTCATTTAAAGAACCAGCGTTTTTTACAATACAAATACCATTCAATTATTGGCTGCTCAGATTCAAATGCGCAATTACATCCAGGGGTTAATTAAAGACGTTGTTTAGCTGGTGTGCTGACCCCAAGAAACCGGTCTTTTTCAACGGCCCAATAATATATAAAATGTTTCCTGTCTAGCCTAATTCACAGCAAAGTTAATTACAACTGTCACTCTTGTTGTGGTGGGCGTAGAAAACACGCAATTGTAACACGCTACAAAGCTACTATTGTTGTGGGGCTCAAGTTCTTTATTTTGTTTGCGGCGCAATTTACATCCAGAGGGTTAATTAATCGTTGTTTTGGCTGAAGGGTGTCTACCCCAAGAAACCGTCTTATTTTCAACGGCCAAAATATATAAATTTTTCCTGAAGCCTAATTCACAAGCAAAG
The DNA here is from genome assembly GCA_025379985.1 of Phyllomedusa bahiana. Taxonomy (NCBI): domain Eukaryota; kingdom Metazoa; phylum Chordata; class Amphibia; order Anura; family Hylidae; genus Phyllomedusa; species Phyllomedusa bahiana. The sequence goes on from JAODAL010050541.1 coordinate 6,402, forward strand.
GTTAATTACAACTGTCATCTCTTTGTTAGATGTGGGCGTAGGAAAAACACGCAATTAGTAACACTGAGCTACAAAGCTACTATTTTGTGGGCCAATTCTTTGGGAGCGCAATTTACATCCAGTGGTGTTAATTAAGCGTTGTTTTGATGTAGTTCTGAGCCAAAGAAACCGTCTTTTTAACCGCCAAAATATATACATTTTTCCTGAAGCCTAATTCATGTCGAAGGTTAATTAAGCCAGTTTGATGCTTTTACATATAGTAAAACACACAGAGTTTTTAAACGACCAGCATACTAGTAAATTTTTCCTGGCCATTTGTAGAGCGCAATTATATCCAAGGGGGGGGGAGGGCCCGGAAGGGGGGGGGGTTTGGGGTTTGGGGGGGGGAGGTTTACCCCAAGCTGTTACTGGGTTTCATTTGGAGTCCAAAAACAGGGTGTATATTTATCATAAACGAGATATACATCATCAAACAGTGTCTGTACATTTTAGAACAAACCAGTATGAACCCAGACGAAGAGGTGGCAGGCTCTGCACCTTGCGAGGTGCAGTGTCACAAACATTCCAGGGCACAGGCCCCGGGTCGCAGCACAGCAAGGGTAACGTCGAGCAGCAGGGGTCACTCGGTGAGGTGCCACAACTGCCGCTGTCATACTAGCGGCACCCAAGGGTTCTTGATGGTTGACTATGTCATTCTCTTGCCTCCCAGATGACCATCTGACAACCCATACCAATAGTCGATGGGAACGTCAGACACAACCATTAGTTGGGTCATGAGCCCGGGAGCGGGTCAAGCGGCCCCTCACCTGTCCTCACCCGCCTCTAGTCCCATCCGGTTTCCCTCAGGCCAGAGATCTACGTATGTGGCACCCTGGAGCTCAGCCCACTATTATAGCGAGGATGAACAAATTTGAGGAGGCTAGTCAGCATCTTACTTAGGCAGCGAAGAAATGGGGCCAATATCCCCTGTCTGCGTCGTGTCAGTAGGGACGCAAGTATAGATGTGGAGAGTGGCATTGGGAGGTCATGTTGTGAGAGGTCCATTCCTCGGAATACCAAGACCGTGATGAGTGACAGCAATGACGATGAAGACACAAATAGATGATGATGTAGCCACGACCGCACTTGGAGCCGGGTGAGGCAAGGGCTATCATCAAGCGACACGGAGAAGAGGGCGTAAGCTTGCGCGTCATGCAGCAGCGCAGCCAGCAACTGGCACGTGTGGCCGTGAGTCAGCAGGATAGCAAGCAGCGTGAGACGGGAGCCAAGCACCCGGCCACGGGATAAAAAACCGCTTTCGCAGGTCCAAAGAAAAGTAGGCAGCACCAGGGGCTCAGGCGAGGCGGCGGCGACAGTAAGTGGTCACTCAGTGCGTAGCGTTGGCGGTAAAATCCGATAACACGGCGGTTTGGCAGTTCTTTTGCTCAAGACACCGTAGGAGCCCCCCCCGAAAAAAAAAAAAAAATTTTTATTTTTTAAAAATGGTATATGTAGAATCTGTGGGCAGAAAGTGAAGCGTGGCCAGGGAGCTAACGTTGTCACACCGCCCTGCGTCAACACATGCAGCGACACCATCCTGTTAGCCTGGGAGAAACGTGGCTCAGTAAGTGGTGTTTCCATCCTGCCGCCGCAGCAACAAGCACAGCGCCCAGTGGCACGCATGCCAATGCAGCCGTCAAGGCTCCCACCAACCTGCTGCAGAAAGGGAGCATGTTTCTCTTATTGACCATCAACTCCCGGTCCAGATGCTCCCTTGCTCCTCGCGTACCATGGCCGAGCCAGCATCGTTCAGCGAGGCGATTTGCAAAGAGACAACAGTATAGCTCCAACATCCTAAGTTGCAGCAGCTGACCGTTAGCTCCTGTCCAAAGTGTTGGTACTTGCAGTCCACTCCCTTTCCAATGGTGTGACTCAGAGAACTAATGGCTTGTGCCGAGGCCGAGATGGAAGTTCCCAAGCCGTAATTTCTTCTCCAAAACAGGCAGTACCAGCAATCAGAAATATGTAGAACAGAAGGTGGGTCAGTATCCTTGAGCTTATCGGATTGTTTCCAAGTTAGCACGGCAGCGTGGTACGTCTTGGTGGAGGGGAAAAAAAAGAGGAGGGGGCAAGGCGGTAAGCTGTAACTACGGTCAGGGCCAGTACATGTCCCACTGGGTGAATGTGTCTTCCAGCACAGGCACACCAACAACTTGACCAGGAGACGCGCGTTTCTCCTCCACTTTGTCAATACTCTGCAGCCTACCCAATGACCGCCTGCCTCCTCCTCCACCACCACCACCATATCACCTCCACAAGTACTAGCTGCCCTGCATACCACATGTGTAGAGGCACAGCGGTGCACGCACTTCTACACCGGCCTTTGCCTCGCGAGACGAATCACACAGGGGAGGAACTTGCTCCGCGTCAGCAGCAAGACAATCGATTGTGTGGCTTTCACCGCCGCCAACTGCAAATCGGAACCATGGTGACGTCAAAGGGGAAGGAACCATGTGTGTCCGCCTGAGCGTGCACTCCGTAGGAGGATGTCCATGCGCCTGCATGCGCACGTGTTCAAATCTGGAGTTGTTGAAAAGTTCTGAAGTTCTGTCCACCGAACTTCAGAACATTCTGAAAATGGCCGAGAAACGGTGCATGCACTTTATCCATTCGTACAAATCCAGGGAACACCCTCCTCGAGTTGCAGAGCGCCAGAACGGCCTACTCTCAACACACTCTGATATGCGATGTTTCCACCCCCAGGATTCCAGCCTTGCACATAGTGACCGACTGTAATGAACAGAGAAAGGCCATTAACGATTGTTTTGATATCCAGGCAGACAGAAGTACTCCCCTTGTGTAACTTTGCTGGTCCTAGCCAGTGGCAGCTCATGCGTGACACCTGCCGTTTGTTTGAGGCCATTGTGGAGGATGTCACGTTAATTTGTCAGTCGCCATGGACTACGATGAATAACATCATTCCATTGCTCATAGTCCTTGAACAGATGCTAAAAATCTTGTCTGGGTCAGGGGACTGGAGACGTGGCGACTTACATCTCTGCCACATGAGTTCCGGTGGGGTACTGAACTGAGGAGCAGGAGGAGGACATTGGAGCAAAGCAATTGTCCTGGTGAAATGAGTGGATTTTACTACCCAGAGTGTACAAGAAGGAGGTAGCAGGAGCATCTGGAGAGGTGGACGGAGATTGAGGAAGACGAGGCAGATGACCCCCAAGCACCGTGGCAGTGTATATAGTGGAAATGGAGGCATGGAGCCCCTCGAGTCACTTGTGCCAGATGGCCGCGCAGCATGCTTATATTGCCTGGCTAGTGACAGCCGAATAGTCACATCCTGGCAGAGGGATGACTTCTGCTCTCCACCCTATGTGGACCTCGCTACCAGGTCCAAAATGGGAGCCCTTTTTCCCAGCTATTGAGAGGAAGACAAACTACAAATACTATAGGAGAAATTCCTCCGTAATCATTGACTGCTTGCCTAGTGCGCAAAAGCGTCCCTCCTCTGACAGGTCTGACCGGGGTTCCTCAAGCGCAATCACTTACTGACTGCACACTGCGGCTGGTCGGGGGAAGGGGGGGGTAAGGAGCAGTACCAGCTCCATCAGTAGTAACCTAAGTCTGGGAGTCACTGATGAGCAGCTTCTTCACCGCCTTAGTGAGGTAGGCAGTCGCCAGCAAGCAGCAGGACCTGAGGCAATCCAGAAACCAACAGGTTGTGGCCTACTTTGAGAGGACAGGCACTCCTGCGCACCTCAGTTTAGAATATCCCGCTGGACGACTGGGCAGCCAAACTGTATGTGTGGCCGCAACTTGCCAATGTTTGACAGTGGAGAAAGCTGTCCAGGCCCGGGGCCAGTAGTTGATGTTCAGTCAGCGCGGGTGGATCAGTGCGCGGGGGCCCGTACACACATCGTTTATCGTTTCGCGTACCCCCAGGATAACCCTGCTTAGTCCAAGGGAAATTTGGAACGGACTAGACCTTTGAGTCAAGATGAAATCAGGCGTGAGTCCGGACAGGATTTCCCCACACCAATGCGCCTTAGGCCGTCAGTCTTGGGTCAAACAACCTGTGCCCTCAGCCACATATTCCTATTCCGCCACCCACGCTGATGCCACACAACTGCAGAGACAGTTTTCTCCAGCTCTACCACCAATCTTTACCAGGGACTGTATTCACCCACCTCAACACTCAGTCATTGTGCCGACTCCATGACCTCATTGCCCCCCGTTTTTTTGGGGGGCTTCTGTTTGCTGTTGCCATCACATCCACACTGTGTCATTGTGCGCCACTGCCTGACCTCATGCTGCTGCCGCCGTGACTCCGCTCTCAGTCATTGTGCCACTCTGTGCTTCCTCCTGTTTTGCACCTCCAGAATGTCATTTGTGACCACTGCCTGATCTCATGCTGACCCTGCCTGTCGTGAACTCCACTCTGTATCATGTGCCACGCTTGGTCCTAATACTGTTTAGCCTTCCACCAGAATGTCATTGTGCCACAGCCGGACCTCATACTGCTGCCCGCCGAGACCTCCACACAGTGTGATATGTGCCTCTTCTGTGGCCTAATACTGATTTGCCGCCTCCAGAATTCCCATTGTGCCACTGCCTATCTCAATGCGACTGCTGTCAATGAGTTGACCTCCACATTTTCTGTATCCATTAGTGGGGGGCCCCCCCGCCACTCTGTGGCCTAATACTGTTTTGCTGCCTCCAGAATGTCATTGTGCCACTGCTACCTCAACTGCTGGCTGCTGACCATCCACACTGTGTGATTGTGCCACTCAGTGGCCTAATACTGTTTTGCCGCCTCCAAATGACATTGTGCCACTGCCTGATCTCATACTGCGCCGCCGTTACTCCACACTGTGTGATTGTGCCACTCCTGTAGGGCCTAATACTGTATTGCACGCCTCCAGGAATGTCATTGAGTGCCACTGGCCTGATCTCATCTGCTGCTGTCGTGACCTTCCACAAGTGTGCTTGTGCCATTCTGTGGCTTCCTCCTGTTTTTTGCCACCTCCAGGAAATGTCATTAGTGCCACTGCCTGATCTCTGCTGCTGCTGTCGTGACCCTCCACACTGATATCATTGTGCCACTCTCTGGCCTAATACTGTTTTGCCGCCTCCAGAAATGTCATTGTGCCCTGTCCTGACCTCATACTGCTGCAGCGTGACCTCCACACAGTGTCATTGTGCCACTCTGTGGCCTAATACTGTTTTGCCTGCCTCCAGAATGTCATTGTGCACTGCCTGATCCATACTGCTGGCTGCCCATGACCTCCCACACTGTGTGATTGTGGCCACTCTGTGGCCCTAATACTGTTTTGCCGCCTCCAGAAAGTCATTGTGCCACTGCCATATCTCATGCTCAGCTTCGAGAACCTCCACACTGTGTGATTTGTGCCATTCTGTTGCTCCTCCTGATTATCTGCCACCACCACAATGTCATATGAGCCACTGCCTGACCACATACGTGCAACCGCCGTTACCTCCCGCACATCAGTCATTGTGCCACTCTCGTGGCTTCCTCTGTTATTGCCACCTCCAAATGTCAGTGTGCCATCTGGCCTGCCCTCATGCTGCTGTTGCTGCCTCCGTCACCTCCACACACATGTCACTTATGTTTATCCACCTGACACCTCAGCATGTATATTTTCCAGCTTACTGCTGCATGAACTTTATCAAGCTACATCCGCTGAGTTTTTTGTCAGCTTTGCCTCTTAAAGTGCCCAGGGAATCTTTTAAAGTGAAAAGCATTCTAAGAAGCGGCGGCAGTCATCTGCGTGTTATACTAAAACCACAACATTGTATAAGACCAAAGCCAACTCCCCTCTGCATATTTAACAAGCATGGCACAACGTTCTACAGCACCCTGCAGCTCTGGTGCATCCTGGAAATAGACTGCTTTTATACTGCGATCGTGCCGAAGATAATTCGGAACTGAAACGAATTTTGTCGGGAAAATTATTATTTTGTTCGGCGAAGTGACCGAATCGAATTTTTGAGAAATTCGCCCATCTCTAAATATGACCTTTTTCAAAAAAGTCACTAAAAAGTAAGTAGAGATAAGACAAAGTGAGCATTTACAACAAATACATATAAAATAATGTCATATCACTATACACAAAATATGCACTACTTACAATATATACAAATACATATAGATTTATATGCAGATTCCCAAGTTAGGCAGTGTACAGTATATAGAGACACTGAGTACACGTGCTCCTGTACAGAAATACAAAGAAGTACATAAATTATATACACATGACAGAATACATAGAGAATATGAGATAATATTGTGATCTGCCTTGAGTTACAAAACACACTATATATATATATATATATATATATATATATATATATATAATATAGTATGGTCCAAGGTAAATAGCAATAATAAATGTAGCAGAAGTAAAAATTGGATTGGATTTTTTTTTTGGGTGGCCGTTAAAAATACCTAATGGCAAAACCACTATAAATTCCTATGCAGTAGAAAAAGAGAAGCTTACCAGGTAAGTAGGATGATGCAAGGAGACAAAGAAAGAGACCATAGCCCAGAGGAAGAAAAGGAGCTGTTATCCATGGCAAAGAGGATTGCCGTATAAATAGAGCCAGCGAGACGCGCGAGTGCGCCCGCTGGAAGCGGAAGTAGAGACAGAGAGAGGTTGTAAGGGGAGCGCATGTACAGAGAAGAAGTCTGAGTCGGGAACAGAAGAGGGCAGTGGCGCATGCGCAGACGCGGCAAAGCACCGTGCAAAAGAGCTAGATGTATTGGGTGTAACGGTCAGTGGTAGTGGATCCTCTGGACCACCTCAAAGCGATGGTAGTAGCCACGCCAGGGAGCGGAATCTAAGTAGGTCCGGTTTTCACCAGAGCCCCAGCCGCAAAGCGGATGTGACTTGCGCAGGCGGATTACTACATTGAGGTCATACCCCCCTGACGTGACTTGGCATGCGGTGGCTGCGCGAGTGTGGCGTGGTACAGAATGCTTAAGGACAGGGCTCATAGTTTGGGGACAGGCAGATCAGGGCATGCGGCAAAGGTTACGTGCGGTCGAGGACGAAGCAGAAAGGTATGAATACACGGAAATGGCAATAAGAACAACAACAGAACGGCTTCCTCTCTAGGCACAGGCACCTATCGATACTGGGGTGTTGGGGGGGCAAGGTGTATGGAAAGGCAAGGCTTAAATAGGAACAGCATTGAGTTTTGAGACCTGAAACCAATCACCGGCGCCTTTCCTTAAAATTGAGCGGCAGCATCACGCGCGGCCCGCTAGGGGGGAGACGCGCCGGCCCGCTGACAGCAGACGCGCGCCGAAGCACAGCGAGGCAGCGTGGTGAGTAAGATGGGAGCAGAGCTGCGAGCGCGCCCGCAGCCCGACACAGGGGTCGCAGGGACGCCCGTGACATTGGGACAATTGAATAAATATAAATGAGTATGAAAAAAGTGAATGGAAGAGGGGAAATACTGTATTGAGATAATGAGACTACAGATTTAAAAGAAAAGTAAATAAAAAGAGGAATATGGGGAAGAGTCAGATGGTGGACTTTGATACAGTAAGGATACAGCATAGTTCTAAAGGATCACAGTAATAGTTTGTATTTTTTTTTTTTTTTTTTTTTTTTTTATTATGTTTTTTCTTTTTATTATAGAAAAACAAAGCAAGAGACAGGGGGGAAAAGAGGGGAAAAAACTGAGAAGAAGTTAAAAGAGAGGAGAAAACATAGGGAAAAGGAAGGAGTGTAAGGAGAAATACTAAAAAAGAGAGAAAAAAGCTATAAAGAGGATGAAATGATGTCTCACCCTGATGTCATTCTCTGCTCTATCATTGCTGTCTCTACCTCCGCTTTCGGCGGGCGCACTCGCGCGTCATGCCGGATCTATTTATACGGCAATCCTCTTTGCCATGGATAACAGCTCCTATCTTCCTCTGGGCTACGGCCTTTTGTCTCCTTGCAATCATCCTACATACCTGGTACACATTCTTCTTTTCTGCTCCATAGGGAAATGTATAGGTAGTGCATTAGGACTTTTAACGCCGATCCAATCCCAGAGAAGACCCCTTATCTGATTTTTACTTCTGCAACATATATTATTGCTAATTACCTTGGACTATATAATATATATATATATATACTATATATAGTATATATTAAATTTTTTTTTAAAGAATTTAAAAAATTTTTATTTAGTATATATATATTGTGAGCTTTTAGCGGCTCTGGGATCGTGACACCGTGTTTTCAGGCAGAGACAGAGACGGATATCCATGTGTAAAAATACAGGGCTATGTATTTATTAGCAGCAAAATACATAAATACAAGTGCAAGGCATGCACAAACTATAACAAAACAAACGCCTGCACCGTCTGGGCTCTAACAACATGACCAACTTACTGCAGCCTGTAAAGATTTTCGGGCTGCTGGTTTTCCAGCATGTCTCCACCGCAAGACATTAAGGTAGTCTGGGGTTGTAACCACCTTAGTCAGCTTACTGCTGACTTATATGACTCCAGGTAATCCCCCGGAGTGGACGAACCATTTGGGGGAGTGAAGCACCCACCCTGCTCTAGTGATCACTCACCAATAGAATAGGCCGACACCCAGGAAATGGTCTGAGAAGCCAATGCTAAACAATATTACACATGTTAAACAAATGTTCGATATAAGAGGTGTATACAAGTGAGTCGACATCTATTGAATTTTTGGCCTTTCATTCCTCCCAAGGCCCCTTACCTTGGGGCATGTGTTTGTGACACCGAAAGGTGCATGCCAGGACTCCTGGCGCAGGATGTACACTCCCCATTGTCACGCCTTTCTGCTGGTTGCCACCTTCACATATATCCCCCCCTCTCGCTCAATTAACCATTGTACCCGTGGGGCGAGCAACCTGTGCCCCGATACATATGCACTCTATAGAAACGCTTCTTGCATTTTTGCTTGATTGGGACCGCTAGGACATGGTCACCCAAAACCCCCCGCCTGAACTTAAATGAGTTCCGCCATGCATAGACAGGAACTCACCGGGTTACCCTCGCGTTCTTTCCCTTCTTTGTTTTGGAGGCCATCCATTTCAACGGGGGAGTGATCAGTGAATCACACGAAATTGCCACCCCACTATAGATAGTACCTCAGCGACTCGTTTGCCCATTTAGAGTCAGACATTCCCTTTCTACAAATACGAGTAGTTTCTGTTTCTTGCCGCCGACCAGCTACCCGCTGCAGGTACCCGACGGGGTAGCTCTTCCCCATTAACCCTGTTCAGTGGACAGGACTGCACCTAAAACTCACCTCTGAAGGCATCTGTCTGTCACTATGATTGCCTTCTAGTAAATCAGGTGTAGTTGAACCAGACTGTTTTACTTACTTTCTTTTTTTTTTTTGGCCGTTTTTAATATTGGTCTCTTTACAGACGCGCCTCCTTGAGTTTCAGAAGGCTTGTTCAGCCTCCTTTAGTAGGGTAGGGGTTGCTGGGGGGCGGGGGGTATTTGTCTTTGTGTGGGTGGGGTGGGTGGGGGGGGGGGGGGGGGGGGGGGGAGGGTGGGGGGGAGGGGGGGGGTTCCACTTTAACTATAGGTGGATTTTGGCTCTCCTTGGTAGGTCGGCGAAGGGGCATCTATTGTGGCAAAGCCGGCACAAACCTCCTGTAGTAGCCCCTGCAAAATCCAATTAAGGCTCTAACGCTGTTTTTCTTGGACACAGGTTGAAGGGCCAATTCTGAATGGCTTCGAGTCTTGTCCTACCTGGGGAGTTTTATGACCCCCTCGGCCGATGTAGTAAGCCGAGGGAGCGAGCCTCCTCTAGCCCTAACGTGCACATTTCATGTGGATTGGGCCGTTAGCCCACGGCCTCCTACATCGCATCAGAACCGCTGTGCACCTTCACGCAGATGTGAATCCCAATCGCAGCAATAGATCACCAACATCATCCAGGTATGCGGCGCGTATTTCTTAGGACGGCTGCAGTTTGTGGTCCATTAGCCTGCTGAAAGGTCCGCAGGAGGGCCCCATGTAAAACCAAAGGGAAGACCACGTACTTGGAAGTGTCCCTGCTGGGGTGAAAATGCCGTTTTCCTATCCTTCCTCCTTGGCCTGATCTGTGAGGAGGAACTGCAATACCCTTTGTGAGGTCTAAGTTTCATATACCTTCGCTGGTCCACCTCTCGATCAGCCCATTTTTTCCGACCACTTGGCAAGGGTATGCATCGAATTTGGAGATTTCATTCAACTTGCGGAAATCATTAAGTAACAGCAAGCTACATCTGCTGTGAATCTAATACACGATGGGGCTCGACCCACCCACTTGGGACTTCTCTAATTACCCCTGGACAGCGCTAGAATTTTTCCGTCACCTCTTCTGATGATGGACTTGCCTCTTGGGCGATCTGGTACCCTGTAGGGTCTCAACCGCTCACCTTTTCGCCAAGGTACTCGGTGACAAAGTCATGTTGATGACATCTGACCCCGGCCCAGGCAGTTTCAGAGAAGACCCCTCTTGTCACTCGTGTCGGAACTCCCTGACCTCCTGTCCTCTGGGACCCTTACAAGACTCCGCGATACGATGGGGGTAACTCCATTGTTTGCGGGACTTCCCTGACACCCCATTCAGCCACCTGGCTTTCTCGTCCCTCTCCAGGGTTTGAATGAGGTTAATATGGTAGATCAGGCTGGAAAACCTTAGTAATTCACCTGCACACACCCGAATCACTAGATCTCTAGGGGCCTTGAGCACTTGCAGAAACATTGCTTTACTACGGTTTTTGTACAAAGTACGAGCACCTGTCCCCGGGCTGAAAAGACCGTGACTCTTGCCGGTCCTTTTGTAACCCGTGGCCTGGCTCCTGGGCTGAAGCATGTTACTCCATCACAATGGCATAACTGCCGCGATCCTGAACAGCAAGTCAGCTATAACACTCTCAGCGCGCACTTCTGTAAGGGGTTACCTCTTGCTTCCAGGTGTTCTATGGCTAGGTCCAGGAACGCCGCTCGGGGGATGTCTCCCATAGTAGAGCAGCGTTCAAATGGAGAGAACCCCGTAGGGATGAGGCCAATGAGGCACTTCCAGATGGCGAAACATCAAGATAGGGCAACAGCGTGGTCCCAATCACCTACCATCGCTTGATACCAACCACCTTTTTTAACATGCCCTATTTTTTGTTTTTTAAGTTATTATTAAAAGTGCTCGTAGCAGACCAACGGTCCTGGGGATGGTATCACTGGGTAGTGAGCGCAGATGGGACAATTTTTAGCAGGCGTCATAGCTCTTTGTTACCTTGGACAGAAAACGGGGGTGCCCTGATCGGGTCAAGATCGTCCTTGAGGGATCCATGGTACGGGTGAATAGCTGGGAACAGCTCCCTACTGTCCCTTTAAGAGAGTATTTTCTGAGTGGCTATAGCCTCGGGTAGCGGTGGGCCATAATAATAGTATGACTAAGGCATTGCTGTTTTGCCCTCATCCGATTTTTGAGTGAGGGGACCGACCAGATCCATGCCAATCCGCTACAAATGTTACCATCTATAATAGAAAGTAGGAAACCAATGGACTCATGGGCATGGAATCTAAGGGGCTGAGGACCTGATACATACCGGGCAGGACTGACAGAAAAACTCTTTTACCACTGCCTTGTAAGTTATCCGGGCCACCCGCATTCCCTAATGTTTCTCGCGGCCCTGCTAAGTGTCCCGCCAGCCCAAAACCAAGGGAATGAGCCATTTCTAAGTATGCTAGTCTCATCACTCCAATACGGACATGTAGTCCGGGTACCATCAACTGCTCCACCACCTCTGTTGGCTCTTTTTTCCACCCGGTACACATAAATTTATCCTACGTAATGGCGAAGTGAGGGTAGACCAACGTCCTCCCCTGGTTCCTGTGGTGTCTCCCGTCATGACCCTTGAATCTTTCAAGCGGTTACCCAAGGTTAGGGTCGCCTCACTTCCTGTGGGGCCATATAATATCAGTGTTTTTGAGGGGGGGCGGGTAAACCATTCATCATACGCTTCTAAAAGAAGGCGCAAGCGCGTCCTCCCACAAGACAAACATAAAGCAATGAGTATAAGATAGTATAAGGTTTAAGGATCTTTCTTTTTTCAGTTTGTGGCAAACACAAACCTTCAAACCAACATATCCCACCTCACCCTACCCTCGTGAAAAAAAGAAAAAAAAAAATCCCCCCCAACCCACCTCCGCCCCCAACCGTCTCTCTTTTGGACAAAATCTCTTCACCAACGCACCACTCAAAAGAGCCAGGCAACACCTATTTCTGCCTCCCGCCCAATTATTTATTGTTATTCTTTAACTTTGATTTAATTATAAATAATTATTAGTCTATTTTAATCTATAAAAACAAAAAATAAACAATAATTTACGACCTCTAACTCCCCACACACCCTGACAATACATAAACCAAAATATCGATTAAACAATAAAATACATAAAAAAAATAAAAAATAAACAAAAACCTGCACCCACAAAAAATCATACCCTACCCACACAACAACACCCAAAGCCCACTCAACAACCACCACCGATCTCCAAAAATCCATGCCCCCCCGAACTCAAACAAGTACCCCCCCACACTCGACCCCGGCCCCCCCCCCCCCCCCCTGACTGATCGCACGTCACACCACCCCCCGTCTTACAGCAGCAACTCGAAGTACTGCCACGGCCACACCCCCCCCCCCCCTTTCGTTTTATTCCTTCAACAACATTATCAAACACCTCAAACACATCCACCTCCTCTATACCCACTCCTCACCATGTAGACATAATACCACCTCACATTCTCTATTGTGAAAATTTCTACTCAGTGTGGCATAAAGTTTTTTGTACCATTTCTTGTTCCTTTTGTAAATTTACTGTAAAAAACACCTGGCACGGTGTTACTCCGACTTCAAGATGGGCCTACATGTTATGCATCACGCTAGCGTCGAAGCGCCACACCTTTCCACTACAGTATTCCCCGGCGAATATCTGGGCGCCTGATTTATGTCGGCGCTTGGGGCTGCTCATAAAATAAGCATCGTAAAGTCCCAGCTCACCGCCTCAAGCCATGTGTCGGGGCGCAGTGCGGACTTAGGCGCAGTGCGGGCACTGCGCCGAACATGTATTCCGATTCGAGACAGTGCTGGAAAACATGAGAAATCATTAAAGATGTGCCGTGCGGAGTATGAATCAAACAAATCGCCTTTATAAAGGCGTACAACATTCTCTGAAAAAGAGTGCTCAAACCTACTAAAAAAATACATAAATAAAATCACTTTTCACAAAAATCTAGAATGGCGCTACATCAGGAAATTTGGATATTGGAATTGCCGGAAAAACAGTAATTCAAATTCTGTACACTATTCTCATTGTTCCTGCAGAAACCAGCCAATCAGAATAGAAGCGACAGTGACCCATTGTAACCTTATGGAGAAAATTGCCCAAATCAAATTAAAAGGGGCGGGGACAGTTCAAAATACAGTAAAAACCCGGGAAAAAACGTTTTTGATGGTTTTTTAACTAGCGGGGCTTGGCTATCCCGGCCAACAGAGCGGACTACTTGTCCCATTGTAGCATGGAGAGATCGGGAAATGAATCTGGGCTCTCACCCACCAGCGGATGGAGTATGATAAAAAAAAAAATCATTTTTATGAAGTTAAAATTTCCTGAAAAAGAGCTGAAATTTTATAAAAATAAATCAATTAAATCCGAAAAAACGATTTGTCCCGAGACGGCGCTACATAAGGAAAATTGGGATATAGAGAATTGCCGGGAAATACAAAAATTTTCAAATTGTTTTTTAAGTCCTTCTCTTTGGGTGGGGAGAAACCACCCAAATCAAAAATTAGGAGCGACGGAAAACCCTTTAAACCTATGGAGAAAGTAGGACCAAACAAAAAAAAAGGCGGGACAGTTAAAAATACAGTAAAAATGCAGAAAAGGCTGTTTGGGTTGACTAGGGGGGGGCTTGGCTACCCCCGGCCAATAAAAGGCGAGCTACTTTCTCAAGAGTTTATGGGAAAAAGAAATGCAAGCGAGCTTGTTTTTGATTGCTAACTTAAAAAAGGTGCGGTTATTTGGGCCAAGGGGAAACGGGAGCGACGCTCTTATGGGTTTTAATGCAATTGGAATAAAATTAAAAAGGGGGCTCTGTCGCTCCTATTCTGTTGGCCAGGATTGCCAAGCCCCCCCCTAGCTCAACCAATCAGTTTTTTTTTCGCTTTTTACTGTATTTTGAACTGTCCCCCGCCTTTTGATTTTGATTGGTCAATAGTTCTCCAAAGGGTTTTTTAATGGTTCACTTGCTTTTTCGATTGGGCTGGTTTTTTGCCAACCAATGAAAAGCTTACAAATTTGAATTACGTTTTTTCCCGGAAATTTCCCCAATATCCTAACTCCTAAAAATTGCGCCTTCTAGTTTTTTTGGAAAGGATTTTATTTTATATTTTTTATTTTTGATTTTTGAGCTTTTTTAAAGGAATTTTTTTCGCCTTTTTAAAGGCATTTTTTTTTTTACTACCCCCATGCCGCAGGAGCTGAGAGCGGTTTTCTTTTTGAATCTTCTTTTTCCCTCTCATGTTCCGTTCCGTTTTCATTTTCCCTCCCCCGGGATCATTTTAAACCAATAAACCGGCTGCCTGTCGGACTGCCGGGGCCCCTCCCTTGCGCCGCACTTTGCCATTGCGATCGTACTGCCTGGGAGTTTGAGCGCGCCGCGTCCCCCCCAAACACCCCACCCCGCGCCCACACCGTCCCATTTCACGCCCCTTCAGTGAGGCGCAGAAAAAAAATGGCAAAACCCCTCTAACATTTCCCCCCTCCCCTGCGTCCCCGGGCAGGGGATTCGAAAGCCGGTAAGCGAGGTTACGCCAGAAAACAGGCGTAAAAGCCGTTCATCCCTGTCCCCATTCTTCACTCACCCGGGAAAATTTTTAAAAAGGGAACCGTCCAACTGCTCGTAAACTTAATTTTTTAATCAGCCAAATCACATGGCGGCAACTCAGTGCATTTTGGCATGTAGACATGGTCAAAAAACAATCTCCCGCAGTTAAACCGAGCACAGTAGGGGGGAAAAAAGGTGATTTAGTGCCTTGAACGTGGGATGGTTTTTGGTGCCAGAAGGGCTGGGCTGAGTATTTTCAGAAACTGCTGATCTCCGGGGTTTTCACGCACAAACCCTCTCTGGGTTTACAGAGAATGGGCCGAAAAAGAAAAAAAAACCAGTGAGGGCCCGTCCTGTGGGCGAAATGCCTTGTTGATGCCAGAGGTCAAAGGAGAATGGGCAGACTGGTTCGAGCGATAAAAAGGCAACAGTGACTCAAATAACCACCCGTTACAACCAAAGGTAGGCAGAAGAGCATCTCTGAACGCACAGTACGGCGAACTTTGAGGCAGATGGGCTACAGCAGCAGAAGACCACCCCGGGTGCCCACTCCTTTCAGCTAAAAACAGGAAACTGAGGCTCCAATTTCCCCAAAGCTCATCGAAATTGACAGTAGAAGATTGGAAAAAAAACGTTGCCTGGTCTGGATGAGTCTCGATTTCTGCTGCGACATTGGGATGGTAGGGTCAGAATTTGGCGTCAACAACATGAAAGCATGGATCCATCCTGCCTTGTATCAACGGTTCAGGTTTGGTGGTGGTGTGTTTCATGTGTGGGGAATATTTTTTGGCACTCTTTGGGCCCTTGGTACCAATTGAGCATCGTTGCAAACACCTTGTTGAATCTATCCAAACGAAGAATTGAGGCAGTTTCTGAAGGCAAAAGGGGGTCCAACCCGTTACTAGCATGGTGTACCTAATAAAGTGGCCGGTGAGTGTATATAATACACTGCCCTAACTTGGGAATCTGCATATAAATCTATATGTATTTGTATATATTGTAAGTAGTGCATATTTTGTGTATAGTGATATGACATTATTTTATATGTATTTGTTGTAAATGCTCACTTTGTCTTATCTCTACTTACTTTTTAGTGACTTTTTTGAAAAAGGTCATATTGACCGAAATGTCAAAAATCGACTTATAAGTCACTATTCCTGTATATACTGTATGTTCTGTCTGGAGCTTGTTAAATAAAACTCACAAATTTCATTGCATCAAAACAAGATTGGTGTGCTGTCAAATCTTTATCTCATGGTATATGTCCAGTAAGCAAAGAGAAATCTGCAACACCATCTATAGGCAAATTCATTTTTTCGAATTTTTTAAAAAGGTGCTACCCAGTTGCACTCTCCTAATTTAAAGTAGCTTCATATTACTTAATCAAACAGTTGGATGGGCTGTGTCCTTGCACCCCCTGACTCAGTACTGATTGGACAAGTCAGGTTACAGGGACAAACCCCAAATTTGGGAAAATTGAAGCTGACAGTTTCAGAAAGTGGCCCAAATCTGGTCAAATTTCCATTTGGAAAGCCCAGCAATTTTCCATCAGGAATGCTGGAAAAAAAAATTAAAGCTGGGCCCCCGTTGCTGAAACCCCCCTTAACCCGGAACGTTAAAAAGTATTTAATGCCAGACATTTTTTAGTTCGGGCCCCTCTTTGCGTTTTTAAACATTGAAACCTTTTTTTTTTTTTTTAAGCGCGGTTGGGAGGCCTGTTTTTTTCGAGAAAAGTTGTATTTTTAAGGGAATGTTTAAGTACACTTATAAATAATTTCATTATTTTTTTTATTTTTTTACAAAATTTTTTTTTTTTTTTTTTTTTTTTTTTTACACCTTTCACATTCACACTTAATAACTTGTTGATTAATTCACAGGTTATTAGGTCGTGTGGATACCAAAATGTTAGGTTTTTTGTACTGTAATTTAGTAAAATTTTTTTTATTAAATATTTATTTATTTTTTATTTATTTTTTTTTCTTTTTTTTACCTAATTTTTTTTTTGTATTTTTTTTTTTTTCCCCCGATGAAAGGGGAAAACTTTTTAAACATTTTTTAACTTTTTTTTTTTTACCTTTAATGTATTAGAATTATATATGCTAATAACGGGTCGGGACAAGGCATTGTGGTCCCCCAGGAAAGAAAGGGCCAATGTCCCCCCCCCCCCCCATAAAAATTTTTTAAATCCTAGCCCTAATGCCCGCCCTCCCCAGCTGGGTGGAATGGGAAAAAAAAAACAACAAAAACGGGTGTTCTAGGATCATTGGATGTATTTTTATAGAATGTTTTCATAAAAAAGCATCCAAATACTATAGAACAATTTTCTATAGTGATACTTTCCCAAAAAATTTTCCCCTTCCCAACACTGGCACGCCCCTCCCTCATTTAAAACCCGTCTGAAAATATCTTCCCCCCCCTCCTTTAAAAAACCCCCCCCCTCCCCTCACACTATTACCCCTCTCCCCCCCACTAGTACCCACCTCCCCCACACTAGTACCCCCCTCCCCACCTGTACCCACCTCCCTTCCTATTCCCCCCCTCCCCACACATTACCCCCCCCCCCCACAATTCCCCCCCCCCTCACAATTTTCCCCCCTCCCACACCTAATAACCCACCCCCCCACACTATTAAACCCCCCCCCCCCACTATTACCCCCCCTCCCCCCACTATAAAACCCCCTCCCCCCCATTTACCCCTCCCCCCACTTTTCCCACCCCCTCAACTTTTTACCCCTCCCCCCCCCCCACTTTCCCCCCTTCCCCACACTATTACCCCCCTTCCCCTAACATTCCCACCCCCTAATATTTCCCCCTCACACTATTACCCCCCTCACACTATTACCCCCTCCCCTCACACTAGTACCCCCCTCCCTCACACTATTACCCACCTCACCCTCACACTATCACCCACCTCACCCTCACACTATTACCCCCCACTCTATTACCCCCCTCCCCCACCTATTCCCCCCTCCCCTCACACTTTTACCCCCCCCCCAACTATTACCCCCCTCCCTCCCACTATTACCCCCTCCCCCCCCCTATTACCCCCTCCCCCACACTAGTACCCCCCCTCCCTCACACTATTACCCCCCTCCCTCACAATATTACCCCCCACCCCACATATCACCCCCTCACCCTCACACTTCCCACCCACCCTACACTATTACCCCCCCCCCCCCACCATTACCCACCCCCGCACATATTTTCCCCCTTCCCCCCCCCATGTTCCCCCCTCCCGCACACTATTACCCCCCTCCCCTCCACTATTACCCCCTTCCCCTCCCACATATACCCCCCTCCCTCACACTATTACCCCCCTCCCTCACACTATCACCCACCTCACCCTCACACTATCACCCACCTCACCCTCACACTATTACCCCCCTCCCTCACACTATTACCCACCTCCCCTCACACTATTACCCCCCTCACACTATTACCCCCCTCCCCTCACACTATTACCCCCCTCCCTCACCATCACCCACCTCACCCCCACACTTTACCCCCCTCCCCCAAAACTATCACCCCCCTCACCCCCCACTATTCCCCCCTCCCACACATCACCCCTCCCCTCACACTATTAACCCCCCCCCCCACATTTTTTCCCCCCCCCTCCCTTTTTACCCACCTCCCCACTATTCCCCCCTCCTCACTTTTACCCCCCTCCCCCCCACACTTACCCCCCTCCCCCCCACCACTACCCCCCCTCCCCTCACACTATTACCCCTCTGCCCACTCTGGAGACCTTTTCCCCAAAATTTATCCAAAATCACCCCTGTTTTATTCTCCTTCCCCCCTCAAAAAAATCCTGACAGTTTCACTCCACACTTCATCAGGGAGCAGGAGGACTGTACAGTGGGGCTGTGCAGGGTTTACTGATGCTGGTCTCTGCGCTTTTATCTTCCTCCTGTCTTTTGTTGGGGGCTGGACTTAATGTTTGTCATCCCCCCCCCGGCCCCAAATGCTGCAGCTGGGGTAGAGGCGCCTCCCTTTCTTTTGGGGCCCCGCAGAAGCGGCCCCACACAGCAAAGGGGGGCCGGTGATGTAAGGGGAGGGCAGCAGCCACTGAGTGCAAAAGGTCAACACTCAGTGTGCGATTAGTAACCCGAGCGGGGTGCACACGTAACTTATCAAGTGGGAATCATAGTAACAGCATTTAATGCGCCCCCTAGGACAGGGAGAGGGGAGGGCGCCCTAGGCGACTGCCCACTTTCGCCTTTGCTCGTCCCGGGGCCCCGCTAATACATGCTAATCTGTGTCAGTTTGACACGGCATGATTAGGAAGCAAAACAGTGCGTCCTATTTTCTGGCTTGTTACCAGACAGCTTGGGGGGCCCCGCAGGTCCCCCAGAGCGACTGTGAAAACCTTTCCCGAGCTTGCGGGGGGACCGGGCTTCCCATCACCCGACGGGGGCAGGGGGAAAAACCCTTTGATTGCGCTGCGGTAAGCACCCCCAAAAAGTTAAAAAATCGGGTTGCGGAGGTTTCCTCCGCTCCCCGTGCTGCAGGACATGCTCGGGATCGGGGCTGTGTATTAAAGCCCCCCCCAGACAATTGCGGCGTCGGGGGCCCCCAAACCCGATGCTGCACGACTCAAAAGACGTCGCTGCAGACGAACGACCTGAAATGCCCCCCATCAAAAACGGTGGGGGCCCGGGCGTTAAGGGGGTTAAATAAACCCATCTGATCACACCTCTGCGACAGAAACCCCAAAAGCAGATGTGATACACCTAATAGATTTGTAGAAAAATAACTGAGGAGCAGCACAACCAAAGTTAAAAACGGAAGATGTTCCAGAATTGTTATTTCCAGGGAACAAAGATTTAAATAAATGAATACTTTGAAAGGCCCCAGGCCCTTTAAAAATTTTACATTTTGGCCCCAAGTGCATAACCTTACTCCACAATAAACTGTATTTGCCATTTCTTTTCAAAGCCTCCAAAACCTGGGTTTTGTTTCAACTGCTAATATTGAAGTTACTACTCTGTAAGTATTTTACAATAAGCTTAAAAAGAAGAGGATCCAATACAGATCCCACTACCCCACCAATAACTTGGAAATATGGAGTCCATTAGATATACACAGCCCAGTCACATTATAAGGTCTACTTTGTACTTTTGACAACAGTAGCACGGTCATGTGTCCTGAGCTGGCTTGGTGGGTATATAAGGTGTGTGATAAGGTAGGTAGGTAAGGTGTGTGATGCATTTATCGCTCATTGTTGTCATGGGTAAAAGGGGCAATTTATCAGAGTTGCAAAAAGAGATGATTACTGGCTTTTGGGCCAAGGGTGACAATATTTCTGCATCAGATGAGATATTTCCTCAAGACAGTGTGACATGTCACACATCTACAAATGGCTAACATTGGCTGGAAGCATAACCAAGACTTCCAGGTACTACCCTGGTCAACTAGTTTGCCAGACTTGAAGCCAACTGAGCACCTGTGGGACCACCTCAATCGCGTTCACTCTATGGATCCTCCGTCACACTTTCTCTAGCAGCTGTGGGATGCAGTCAGCATGGCTTCAGATACCTATGACAACCTGTCAGGACTTGAGTCACTCCCAGCACAACTAGCTGCTGTTCATTCTGTGCACAGCAATTACTCTGGATATTAGCTGGTTGGGCCTGCAGGTATCTGATTCCCAGTCTATATTTAGGAAATTAAATATCCCCAAAATAATTGTGGTGTTCTGATTTGCTGCCTCATCTATTTGTTTTATTAGCAAGTTATCGGCTTCTTCCGTTATACTTGGAGACTTGCATATAACAAACCCATTATTGTTTCTTCCTCTCCTTATTTCCACCTATAGGGACTGCAGATTACCATCTTCTTCACTGCTATCAAGCAGGATGGGCTTCGGACAGGATTTTGCATTAGCATGTGCCATACAAGTGAGGAAGTGGAATGTTAAGGAGATAGATGGGTAGCTCAAGAATTAGCATAGGATGGAGGGGTTTGAGATCTTAGAGAACTAGGCTGACATTTCTGTTGGTTACATGACCTATGGTAAGGGTGGGCTGCACCAAAATGGGATGCTGTGTTTCGGGAAAAATG
>JAODAL010050542.1:0-27331 GCA_025379985.1 Phyllomedusa bahiana
CCCCCCCCCACCGTCCAATTAATATCCCCTTTCCCCCCATCCACATAAATATCCACTCCCCCACCAGTCCACATACAATTCCGCCCCCCACTTTTCCTTTGGGCACGCACCGACACTTTTTTAAAAAAACAACACTAAACACAGTCAAGAAAGTAAAAGTAAAACCCCCTAATCACAATTGTACGCTACCACTAGCCTACAATACTGTCATGTATAGACTACAGAATGGTCAGACACCAACTCAGGTATAACCCAAAAACCCCATAAGAGCCACATAGAGGTCAACACCGCTCAGGTATAACCCCAACAGCCATATAGAGACCAAAAGAGGCAGACACCAGCTCAGGAAAAACTAAAACCCCTAAAGAACACATAAGGTCAACACCCCTCAGGTATAACCTACAACCCCCGCCAATTAGAAACCACATAGTGGGCAGACACCAGCTCAGGTTTCCCACAACCACGCCATGTAGAGACACAAGTGGTCAAAACCGCCAAAGGGATAACCTACAACACCGCCCTGTGAACCCATAGTGGTCAGACAGCAGCTCAGGTATAACCACAACACCCCCACTAGAGACCCCATAGATCAGACACACTCAGGTTTTATTTTCCTACAACACACCATATAGGACCACATAGTATCAGACACCCGCTCAGGTATAACCCCAACACCCCCAATAGAGCCACATAGGGTCGACAGAGCCAGGTTTAAAATACAAAACCCCCCATAAGAGACCAATAGTGGTCAGACACCGCTCAATTTTGGCTTTATACGTGCAGTATGCTTGCGGGTTTTTGGGGTTTTTTTTTTTTTCCTCTGGATTACAGAGGCTGTTTTACCCAATGAGAATCTGAATTTGACTCAGTGAGAGAAAAAAATAGAGTAGGACCACCCGCCTTGAGATTCCCTTTGTAACCGGGGGTGGCATAAGCATTTTTTTGATCAAAACATGTGAACTAAGAACTCAAAGTTTTTTTCATGTATTAAAAAGATAAAACTTTTTTAAGGTTTTTCCCGTTTGTTTGCCCTTTTTGCAGATGGTGTGCCATGGGATTGGAAAGCAGTTATATATAATAAAATATAATATTTATTTATTATATTTTTTACCGTATACTGAGTTTAAAAACCGACCCCAGTATAAAGGGGGGCACCTAATTTTTCCCAAAAAAACGGGAAAACTTATTGACTCGAGTATAAGTAGGGTGGAAAACGCAGCGGCTATGGTTAATTTTAAAAATAAAAATAGATCCCAATAAAATTTCAAGGGGGTTAGGCAGTTTAATGTCCCATAGGCATTTAATGTCCCCATAACGATTAGGCATTTAATGTCCCCCATTGGTATAGGAGTATAGTCCCCCCCTATATAGGCAGGTATAGGTAGGGTTATAGGCAGTACAAGGGGGGTAGGTTTCTAGGCAGGTAAGGTAGGCTTATAGGCAGTACTAGCAGGTATAGGTATACTAGGCGGTATTGTAGGCTTTTTGGCTACTAGGCAGGTAAGGTATATAGGCAGGTATAGGGGTATAGGCAGGTATAGGTAGTACTGGCAGGAAAGGCAGTACTAGGCGGTATGGTGGGGCTTATGGGCAGTATGGGCGGTTTTTTAGGTTTTTAGTCTAGGGGAAAGGTAGTACTAGGCAGGTTAGGTAGGCTTTGGCACAATCAAGTTTTGAAGGTATAGGCAGGTGTAGGAAAAACTTTTTTTAAAAACAAAAAAAAAAACACTTACCGGCTCCCCGCTGCTCCGTCCCCTAAACTGGCCGGCCTTCCTCGCTGTTGGGGTTCCCCGCGCGCTCTTCCCGGCACAGGCGGGTGACGTCTCAGGCCGGCCAGCAGCGTGATGACATGCACGTCCTGTGCCGGGGAGCCCCGGACAGCGGGCGGCCGCTCCGGAGATTTTTGGCGGCCCCCCCCCGGGTTTTCCCCTGGGGAGCACGGGGCGCTCCTCTTGCCCCCGCAGTTACCCTTTTCACCTGTTGTGGCCCCCGAGGATCGCATGCGGGGGAAAGAGATAGGGGGCAGTGCCCGGGCCCAGCGCACCCGCCTGGAATGTCAGCCGTGCTCCCCCTTATTATTGCGCTCCGTGAGGAGCCGCATATAACTGAAGGTCCCGTCAGCACTGGGCCCCTCGCCGCCTGATCCCACAGGATGAGAAAAACCGGGGGGAGATTTTTCAGCACATTTTTTTGTGCTGAAAAACTCGGTTTATCGAGATTACGTTTATAATATTATATATATTAAAATATTAATTTTTAAAATATATAAAAATGCCGCAACCAGGCCCGTGGCACCCCTGTTCACATGTTTTTTCAGAAATGTTTTTTTTTTGCAGACCTTAGTTGTATTTGGGGTAAATGCTTTTTTAAATTTTTAGAGGGGGAATGGATGCCTCCATTTTGGTTCCTGCACCCCCCACCTCCATAGGTGTTATTCTTCAGTATGTTTCCAAGGTTGGTCTTTTTTATTTTTCTTGTATTAGGAGGGCTTTTTTACCCCAATGGAAGTCTGAAATTTTCTTATGAGAGGTAAAAATAGAGTAAACCCCCCCGCCTTTAATTCCCCTTTTAAGCCCGGGGGGGGGCAAAACATTTTTTTATCAAAAAAAGTGAACAAGAACTCAAGTTTTTTTTTTAGTGAGATCAGCACCAGCTCGGGATAACCTACAACACCACCATATAAACCACATAAGGTCAGACCCAGCTCAGGGATAAACCAACACCACAAATAGAGCCACAAGAGGTCAGACACCAGCCAGGTATAACCTACAAAACCACCCTTTAGGAACATAGGGTAACCCCCTCGGGGATAACCTACAAAACCGCCATGTAGAGACCACTAGTGGTCAGACAAAAAATCAGGTTTTAACCCAAGCACCCCCATATAGAGACCAATAGAGGTAGACACCAGCTCAGGTATAACCCAAACCCGCCATATAAAACCACATAGAGGTCAACACCAGCTCAGGTATAACCTACAACACCCCCATATAGAGACCACATAGGGGCAGACAGCAGCTCAGGTTTAAAATACAACCACCCTAGGAGACCACATTACAGAACCCTCATATAACCTAAAAACCCACCTATAGGACAATAGAGGTCGACACCGTCGGTGTAACCCACAACCCACCCAAAGGACCACTTTGTGGCGCATCACTAGGGATAAAACCTACACCACCAATAGAGCCACATAAAGGGCAGACCCAGTCAGGGTTTAACCCAAACCCACCAATAGAGAAACCACATGAGGGGAGAAAACCAGCTATGAACCCCCCAACACACCATATAGAACCACAAGTGGCAGACAAAAATCAGGGATAACCCACAACACCGCCCTATAGAAAACCCATAGAGGTCAGGGCACCACTCAGGTTTTTAACCCACACACCACCCTATAGGATCACATAGAGGTTTTAGGGCACCAGCTCAGGATAAAATTTCAACAACACCCTATAGAGCCCCCATTTGAGGTCAGGGCCCCCAGTCAGCTATTTAAACCCACAAACACCGACTATAGAGACCAAATAGAGGTCAGACCCAGTCCCGGGATACCTACAACACTGCCCTATAGAGACCACATTTCATTTCAGACACCAGCCCCAGGTTTTAACCCACAAAACCCCCTTTTAAGGGGGAAAATAAAAGGTCCGGCACCCGTTTAGGGATTAACCCCACACCAAACCCCCAAATTTGAGCCCCCCATTAAAGGGCAGACACCCGCTCAGCCCATAACCTTAACACCGCCCCTTTTAGAGACCAAAATAGTGGGCAGACACCAGCTCAGGGATAACCCTTTCAATAACCGCCATTAGAGGGAAACTTGTGGTCAGGGGCACAAACTCAAGGGTTTAAACCCAAAAATTTCCACCAATTTTAGAGAGGACAAGTGGTCAGACAAACCCGGGTCAGGTGGCTTTCCAAAATGACCGGGAATATTTGCACTGGGTTAACCAGAAATTTTAAAAAAAACCCCTGACATCAGGGACTCCCCCATGGGCCAATTTTGGGGTCGTTCTCTCCTTTTAAGAGTTTATTTTTTTTCCTTTTCTTTTCCATCCGTTTTTACACCGCGATGTCTTTCTCTCGGCCCCCAAAATCCTTCCCTGCAGGATTTTAAACCCCACAAACATCTTAGATTTTTTCATTTTTCCAGCACATCCCTTTTCCCCAATTTTCCCAAACCCCTTTATGGGAGCCCCTGTTAAAGGGAGGGTTAAGTTGGGTTGATTTGTTTTGCCCCTTTTTAGGGGAGAAAGGTGGTCTATACCCCTGGAGGTAAATAAGCTCCATGTAGATAGGTAGGTATACAACCCTCCTGTGGGTTTATAATGCCCCTTGAAAGATAGCCCCCGTAGTTTAAAAAAAACCCCCCTTTTGGAGGAAGGTATACCCCCCTGTAAGTTTTCTATCCCCCCTGTATTTAATATGCCCCCTGTGGGTTTTAAAAACCCCCCCAAAAGAAAGGGAAAAACCCCCCAGACATCCCCCTTGGTTTTTGAAGCCTAGGGCCTAAGCCCTGGGCTTTCGTCCTAGAAGATACATTGGCGCAGGTATTGTGAGAACATTACTGTATCATCAGTCAGACAAGGGTTTGCCCAGAGACCCCAATAAGCTATTGGCTTTCTTTTTCCCCCCACATTTTTTCAATTTTTTGAGGGCCCGGGTTTGAAAAATTCTTTCTCTGTAGAACGGGGAAATTAAAAATTTTTTTAAAAAAAATTGGCCTCTTTAACCCTTTTCAGATTGTTGGCCAGCAACAATTTGTTTCCCTTAAAAGGGTTATTGCTAAATTTATTTACCCTTTGCCTTCACATTGGCTGAATGCCACATAAAAAGCAGACTATTGTGGAGGGTGGTAGTTTTTTTTCCTCTGGGCCCACCACAAGCGAGGTTTGTAAGGCCAGGGCGGGGGGAAGGGAAATTCAAAGTAGGCCCGGGTTTTAAACCAGAGCCCGCCCCCAAAGCGGGAGGGAAACTTGCTGCGGCAGATTTTACCGGTCGCTCCCCCTGACGTGACTTGTTTTTTGCAGGGGGGCGGGCCGGGTTTTGGCGGGGTTTCAAAATGTGAAGCAGGCACTTATTTCAGGGCGGGCCCGGGGGTTTCAGGACGGGCCCGGCAAGGGTTTCCGTTGTAAAGGGGAAACGGAGGCAGAAGGTACGGGTACAAAATTTAAAAAAGGGGAACATGACTCTTTAGGAACGTTCCTCCCCAAAGGTCAAAAGGCATTTATCGATTCGGCAAAGGTGGGGGGGAAGAGGCCCGGGGCCCTTTAAAATTTTAAAAAAGGGGCCCGGGTGCCCCGGTAAAAACCCAATCCCCGGGCCCGCACTGCCCCTTTAAATTTTCCCGGGCTTTTTACCCGTTTCTTTTAGGGTTCGCACTAGAGGGGGGCGGTTTTGCACCCGGCCGGAAAGAGGACCCTGGGGCCCCAGGCCCGGGCCCAGGGGGCCTTTTTTGGGACGGGTAAGGGGTTCCCCCCAGACGTGCCGGGGGGGCCGGGCCCGGAGGTGGGCCCGCGGCCGGGCCGAAAGCAGGGGGTTGTTTTTGCGCGCTTTGCGGGTGTGCCTGCGGGGGGGCCCGCCACGAGGGTGCGGGGACACCGAAATTTTGGTACCCCCCTTTTTTAGGCCTCCCCCTCTTTTTTGGCCCGCTTTAAAAAATGGGGACAAGGGGGCCCAAACCAGGATTTTTTTTCCTCAGCCCCCCACGCCCTTTTCCTTTGGCCCCAAAACCCCTTCCAGTCCACCAAAAAAATGTCTTCCCAAACCCGTCTTAGGGGCCAAAATCTCTTTGAGGGGAAAAAATATTGGTGGAAAAGCAAAGGGAGAGGGGGGGGAAACCAGGGGCCCCGAGAGAAGCGGTTATGGGTGACCTGTTCTTTTAGGGGACTTTGGAAAGGATTTTTGGGTTTGGCATGGTGGGGGTGGGAGAAGGGCTTGTGGGCCACAGGTTTTAATGCGCCCAGGCCCTTCAAAAGGACCTAAAAAAAGGGGGGGACCCAGCTTGTAGCTGGGGATTTTAAAACGGATATATTTGGCGGGACAGCCAAAACCTTATCCCCCGGGAAAAAGGGGAAGGGGGGGTCTTCTTTTTTTGCCCGTTTGGGGTTTTCCCATAAGGGCCAAGGCCTGAAGCAGGGACTGGCGCGTTTTCCCTCCAGAAGCGGATAGGTCACGGCCCCCAGATTTTCCAAGCGGGACGGGGGGGGACCCAGAGGGAGGGGGAATTGGTGGGCGGGGATGCCGACCAAAGAAAAAGGAGAAGGGGGATTGCCCCAGGGGAAATCGGGGAGCCCAGGGAAATTTTTAAAAAAATTTTCCCCCAAAGGTATTTAGACTGGCCCGGGTAAATTTTGTTTGGAAAGAAGTGAAAGGGCGGAAATTAATTTCCTAGGACCTGTTTTCACCCCCCTCCACTTGCCCATTGGATTGTGGGGGGGGGTAGGGCCAGAGGAGAATTTCCAGTTCCACTTGCCAGTACGGAAAGAGGCCCTCCCCCAAAATCTCGGGGAACGAACTGGACTCCCCGGTCCGGGGGTTTTTATGGTAAGGGGAGTCCATGCGGGAGGGGGAAAATGTGTTTAAAAAAAATTTGGCGAGCCGAGGCCCCAAAAGGGAAAGGGCCCCCGGCAAGGGGAAAAAAATTTTGACCCTTTTTTGGAAAAAAACGGTCATTTGACTACCCAAAGGGACCGTTATTACCTTAAGAGGGGGGTTTTTAAGTCATTTATGAAGCCCAGGGCAATAGGGTTAAAGGGGACGCAAAGGCACCCGGGGCAGAGGTTGGAGTGTCCCGCAGGCCCTTTGGCGAGGTGACTTATTGCGGGGCACAGGTGGTGCGGGCCCACCACAAACTCCTTTACATGGGTTTAACGAGACCAGGCCCCATTTAAAAACCGGGAAAAAAAAAAGGGAACAAGCCCTTTTTGAACCAAGGGTTTTGCCCGGTTTAGGGGTTTTGGGAAAACAGGGGCCCCCCATTTCAGCCCCCTAAACGGAGCGCAGGGGAAAATACGTTTTCCCCTGGGGGAAACGGCCCCCTTGGGGGTTTAATTTGGGGCCCCACGGGACACAGATTTCCCGGGGGGGGTACAATTTGTTGGGGGGCCCGCCTCTTCCTTCCCCCCCTAACATCGGGGGGCCCCCGGGAAAGACCCAAGGGCCCCTTTTGGGGGTTTTTTTTCTGAGGTTGGAAAGTGGTTTTGACGTAGTTGAAGAGGGGGAAAAAAGAACAGAGTCCATCTCGCTTACGGGATTCGGCGTTGTGCTTTTCGGGAATTGGGGGAGGTTTTTTTGTGGTCAGTAAAGATTTTTCCGGGGAAAACGAGCACCCCCCGGGAAAGGGGTTGGGGCCCCTTTCTTTTTAGGGCCCAAAGGTTTAATGGCTAAAAAGTTCCCGTTTTCCCCGATGGTTTAGTTCTTCTCTGCTGGTAAAGAAGGGCCCTGGAAAAGCCCCCGCAGGCCCGAGCTTGTTTTTGGGGCCCCCTTTTGGTGTGACAGGGGCCCCAGTCCAATGGAAGGGGGCCGTCCACTTCCGGGAAAGAAGGGTTTTCAGTATTTTGGGGGGATAACATGGTGCGGGGGGGCGAAAAGCTGCCTTAAAAATTTGGGGAAAAAGGGCCCTTTTTTCCGGGGCGGCCCGGGAGGCCACAGTTTCGGTTTTTGGCATTTTTTTTTTGAAAGGGCCCAAAAAAATTTTTTTTTTTTTGGTCCCTACCAACGTTGAAAAGTGCGGGTTGAATTGTCGGTATTTAATTTGGGAAAACCAAAAAAAATTTTGTATAGCCCGCGGGCCCAAACCCGGCCCGGGGCCACGGTAGGCGGCAGAGATTTTGGGTTTGGGGGGCCCATCCGCGGGCCCCGGTACCGGGAGATTATGTATCCAAAAAAACCCGGGAGGTGGTTGGTGAAAAATGGGCACTTTTCCGGGGTTTGGGCGTATAGGGATGGTTTCGCGCAGGCGTCTCAGGACCCCCCGCAACATGTAATGGGGGGGATCCCAGTTGGGTGAAAAAATACCAGGATGTAACCCAAGAAGACATTACCAAAACTTTATAGGGGGGTCTCTAAAAAAGGGTCATTGAAAAATTTCCGGGAAAAGCGGCCGGGGCTTTTGCTAACCCGGGGGCATTCCAGATACTCAAAGGGGCCCCATCACGAGTATTGAAGGCCGTCTTCCATGGTCGCCTTTCCCCGGGACCCGGATGAGTTTTATATCCCCCCCCGCAAGCCCAAATTTTTGGGAAAAAGACCTTTGGGGCCCCCCCCGGAGGGGGTTTAAAAGGTTCCGTGATTAAAGGCAGGGGGGAAACCGGTTCTTGTTGGTGATTTATTTAGACCACGGTAGTAAATTGCACGGTCTCAGGGACCCAAATCTTTCTTCTCCACAAAAAAAAAACCCGGGCACCCCCCGGAGAAGTGGTTTTCCCGGGTTAAAAACCCTTTCGTAGTTTTTTTTTACATGGGCCCGACATCGCCCCCGAGTTTCGGGTACGGAGAGGGGGGGTTAGACCCTCCCCCGGGGGGGGATTTGGTTTCCCGGGTGCAGGCTATGGGGTTTTTCATTATGGGCGATGAGGAGGGGATTTTCTCAGCTCCCCCTTTCCCCGGAAAAAAACATTTGGAAGTCCTTTTAAGGTTGGGGTAAACCGGGGTAGTGGCTTGGGAAAAGGACTTTTGGAGGACTGGGGCGAACCCTGGCGGGGGTTCCCGGAAAAGACACGAGACTGGAAAGCCCGGGGCCCCCAAACGCAAAAACTTCCCCCGTCTTTCCTAATCCAGCTTAGGGGGCGTGAGCTGTACCCCAAGGGAAAGGGGCCCCAGTAGAACAGCCGGGAAAAAACGGGGGCAACACGAAAAAACGTGACCCCTTTCCCTGGGGCGGGGGTTTCCTATTTGTAGGGACCACGGGGTTCAGTTCCGGTAGTGGATGGGTACCCTTAATGGGTTCACCACTAAACGGAGGAGTTGCCAAGGGCTGGTTAGGCGGACCACCAAAGGGACGATATTGGTAAACCAAAACGAAGCATCCTTTAAAGCCCCCCGCCAAATGGGAACCCGGAAGGCCGGGACACTCGGAACGAGATTGGGAAATTTGGGAACGTGAAGGGGCTGGCGCATGAGCCTTTGGGGGGAGGGTTATCAAAACCTAGGGACGCCCCTCCCACGAATCCTAGGGGGCGGGCTTTTTCCCGGGGACGTTGCCGAAAAAATGGGCAACCCCAACGGAAGTTTTTCGGGGCTCCCGCTTTGAAAACAAAAAAACTTCTCCCCCGTCGGGCAAGCTCTTGCGGGGGAAAGGGGGGTGGGGGTATTTTGTCACTTGCAGGGCATCTTCCAAGGCGGGGCTGGGTGGGGGGCAGTGGGGGGGGACGCTGAAACCATGGCGCAAAAACGGGGGGTAGCCGACGTGTTTGGCTGGCTCGCGTTTTGAGGGGGAGTTTTCCCCCCCTTCCCCCTCGTCTTCAGAAAAAAAGGGAAAGGTTATATGCGGTTTGCCAGATGGATGACCCTTATTTAAATTTGGACGTGGGAAAGATTTTCCCGGGGGGGTGGGGGGCCCCTTTTAAATTTGGGCCCGGAAAAGAGGCCCTTCTTGAACGTGGGAAAACCCCAGCATCTTTCCCACCCCAATTTCCCGAGGCTAAGGGGGGGAAATTGCCCCGGCGTAGTCGCCCAAGGAGGAGCCCCCCCATGGTGGGTTTTAAATTTAAAGGGGGTTTTCGCAGACGAGGCGCGGGCAGGCTCCTCGAAGGACTCCGGGGAAATAACTCCTGAAAGAATGTCGCCAGATCCGCTTTTGTTTGGTTCCCCTTTCGGCCCCCAAAGTGGCGTTGCCCAGGCCAGGGCTTTCCCGGATAGGAGACTGGCCACAAAAGGCCACCGGGGCCCTTTCGGGGGGAAAAAGGGGTCCCAGCCATAAGTTCCCCCCAGTGGAGGCAACTGGGTAAATGAACCCCCTGCAGGCCTTAGGCCCACTTCGGTCGGCAGGGAAACAACGGAGTTTAGGGCCGGCCGGGATTGCCCCCGGAACGAATGCTGCTGTTTGGGAGCCACGGCTGCCGGTTTGCTGCTGGAGTGGCCAGGAGCTGCCCGCATCATAGTAGTCAGTTGGGTTTAGCTGTTGCGCTTGTTTCGCGATCTGCTTAGATTGCTGAGCCACGGTTTGGGTGTTTAGGGGTTTGGAGACGCTCGGTGAGGCAAACCCTTTGGGGGGGGATCCATGGCCCGAATCGAACTGTTAAGGACGTTTGGTTTTTTTGGGTCCTTGGACCACCACCCAAACGATGATGTAAGCCACGCCAGGGGAATGGGTTTTAAGTAGGGCCGGTTTTCACCAGAGCCCCCCCGGGAAAGCGGGATGGACTTGCTTTCGGCGGATTTCCCACCCGGTTTGCTACCCCCGACGTGACTTGCTTGGTTTGGGGGAGCCGGGGGGTGGTGCGTGGTACAAAAATCGTTTAAGCAGGCTGTAGTCGGGGGCAGGCAGGAAAAGGGCAGGGGCGGGGGGTTTTGGGAATGGTTCGTGGTCAAGGGGGCGGAGGCAAAAAGGTACGGGGACACAGTAAACGGGAAACAAGGGCTCTTTAAAGGGAAGCTTCCTTCCAGGCACAAAGGGACTATCGATTCGGCAAAAAGGGGCTGGGGGAAAAGGCGGGCCTTTAAAAAAGGGACCGTGCCCGGTGGGAAAACCAATCACCCGGGGCACTGTCCCTTTAAATTTCCCGGCAGTTTCCGCGCCGTTTTGGGCACTAGAGGGCGCGCTTGGGACCCCCGGCCGGCAGCAGGGGAAAACGCGCGCCCCGGACGGGACCGGAGCATGGTGGGGGTAAAGTGTTCCCCCCCTTTTTGCCGGGGGTGTCCGGGCAAAAGAGGTGGGCCGCGGCCAAACCCGGCCCCCCAGAGGAGGTGCTGCGGGGGTTGCGGGGGGTGCCTGGGCACCGACAAAGGGTCCCCAGGGCACCCGTTAAAAACTATTTGAAACATTTTGCTTTTTTTTCTGGTCGCACTTGCGCTGAATTTTTGATTAAGGGCAATTTTTAAATTTTGCAGCACCCGGCTGCTAATTTTTTCTTAATTAAACATGAAACCGTTTTTTAAAGGGGTTTTCCCCACGGGCAAGGGTTTTTTGGGGGAAGGTTTTTTCAGACTGTTTTATTTTTTAAAACATCGTAAAAACCGTTTAAACTTTTTCCCAATTTGGAAAAACCCCTATGGAAAATCCGTGCGTTTTCAGCGGCCCCCACTGCATGGGGTTTTTTTCCCCTTTGGGTGCTTTTTTTAGTTTGAAAGGGCCCCAGTCCGAAAAAAACATTTAAAAATGTTCTTTTTTCCCCCCGGTTTTTTTTGGGGGGAAAAATGAAAAAATCTCACTGGACGGGGGGGCCTTTCTCCGCAAACGCGGAGAAAAAGCCCCACCCCCCCTTGCGGCCCTGCGCCGGCCCAAAAAAGAGCAAATTTCCGGTCACATTTTGTTCCCGGGAAAAAAGCCACCTTGCTCCGCCCAAGGGGAAAACCCCTTTTGGGGGGGCGGTTTTTTCACAACCACCCCCCCCCCGTTTATGGTCCAGTTTAGGGGCCATTATCAATGATTTATTCGAGCAACGAGTTCCGTGTGTTGTACAGACCTTAAATCTACGGGGGAGTTTTCTTGAAAAACTTGCATTTGGGGGACTAGGTAAAAAATTTTTTTTAAAAGGGGTTTTTTTAGCGAAACCAAAAAAAAAATTATTCGAATTTTCTTGCCCCTTGTCTTTCCTTTTTAAATTTTTATTTATTATGTTTTTATGGTAATTTTTGGCTTTTCCCGTGTTTTAGCCTCCCTTTTTCTGCGCCCGGGAGCAGCATTTTCTGCTACAAGTCCCAGAATCCTTTGTCTACCTTCCTTCCTCCCAAACTCGGTCTCAGTGCACAAACCCCCCGTTTTTCCCCCTTCATGTTTGGGAAAATTGGAGTGGCAACATCCCAAAATTGGGGTGGGTTTCCTTTTGCCCCGGGAAAACTACAAGCCCCAGAATCCTTTGGGTTTTGCTTTTTTCTACCTTCCTTCCTCCCCAACCCTTGGGTCTCAGGGAGCCCCCTGTTTCCCCTTATGTTTGAAAACCCCCGTGGGGAGGATTTAAAAGGGGGGGGGTGGGCTTCAAAAACAACCCTAAAAAATGTATAAGGTGATCTCCTGGGCTCGACACAAAGTTGTTTCTAGTTTGTGGAGACAAAGGGCTTTTGAGAGAGTTAAAATCTACAGTAGTCCCCAAAATTTGGGGGGGGTGTTATTTAGAATTTTGTTTCCCGGTGGACAACCCCTTTGACAGCTCCTGACTACCTTAGATCATAGAGTAGTCAGGAGGTGCAGTCACCCTTTGGGGTCTTAGGGTTAGTGTGGGGGGAAATTCCCTAAAACTCCAATTTAAATTGATCCCGCAGTTGAGGGTTTTTAGTCACGGGGGGGAACCAGGCATAGGTAAGGGAAAACCTTTTAAACCCCCTTTAAACCGAACGCCCAAAAAAGGGATTTAATTTACCAGAAAAATTTTTTTTTTGTTTTTTCCTCCTTGCGTTTTTTAACGTTGTTTAAATTTTTTAAAATTTTTTTAATGAAAGCAGTTGGATGAGGCCTCGTTTTTTTTCGAGACAGTTGTTTCTTTATGGGGGGAATAGTTTAAATTCACTTATAAATAATTGCAGAATTTTCTTTCAACTTTTTTTAAAATTGTTTTTTGTTTTTTTAATTTTTTTTTCTTTGCACCATTCACATTTCCCAATTAAAAACTTGTTGATTTAAAAATTTTACAGGTTTTTTAAAGGTTTGTGTGTGATTACCCCAATGTGTGTTTGGTTGTTTTTGTTGTTTTGTAAAATTTTTACAATTATTTTTTTTTAAATATTTTTTTTTATTTTTTTTAAATTTTTTTTTTTATTTTTTTTACACTTTTTTTGTTTTTTTTTTTTTTTTTTTAAAATTCCCCTGAAGAGGGGAACTTTTACTTTTTTTTTTTTTTTTTTTTTTTAAATTAGTAAAGTTTTGCATAATCATTTTATGCTTTAATTTCAAATTATTTTAAACTGTGTCGTTGGGCCAGGCGTGTTCAGGACTGACACGTTTTTGCCCTGTTTATGGCTTGATACCAGGGGCAGGGCCCGGGGTTTCTCTAGGCCCCCGGGTGGGCTGTTTCAAACCCTTCCCCGGGCTCGTCGGGTCCCCCCGGGTGTTTCCCACCATCCGCCAAAAGCAGGGGAAACCCCCCCTTTGATTGTGCTGCCCGGTGTTTTTTCCCGCGGCAATCAAAGGGTTTTAAAAACCCTTTTAGGGGATTGCCCGTGGGCGGAGGGGTTTCCCCCGCTCCCCCCGATTGGGTCCCCGGCAGGGAAGGGGGGGGGGCTCTTTGGGAAAAAGGAAACTGGGGGGGGGGGTAGGGGGGGGACAAAACCCCAAATTTGGGGGTTGGGGGCGGGGGGGGCCCAAAACTCCGGGGGTTTTTGGGCTTTCAGCGGGGGGCACCCATTAAGACGGGGGGGCACCTTTTTGGGGGGGGGGCCGGGGGGGGAACGGGGGCCCGGGACGGGCCGGCCGTTCAATAAGACCCCCCGGGCTGAAAAACGGGCCTCGTTAAGGAGTTTAAACCTTAAAGGTAGGGGGGGAAATAGTTTTTTTTGGATTTCCATGGGGGGGTACCTGATGGTTGGGAAGTGGGGGCAGGAAAAGGAAAATTTTTTTTCAAAAATAAAGGAACTTATATTTACCTGGGAATTTTTTTAAAGAATAGAAGCTGCTTGCAGGAGTCCTATATGTGCCGCACACAACACCTCCCTGAATTTTGTACGTACTGCATAATAGTGAGCAAGGGGAAAGATCCCCGCTGCGGAAAAGTTTGTCAAACAGGAGAGCCGTTTTCTCCAGGGGGGGGAGGAAATAAGGGTGGGATTTGCTGCATGACTTCAGCCCGGGGGGGGGGAAAAAAGGCAAGGGGAAAAAAAATTTTACACCGAAAAACATTTTTTTTTTCTGGGATAGAAGAGATCTGCCGCCAGCTGGCCGGGGGGGTCTGTGGAGTGGCCCAAAGGGGAGGCCCGGAGGATGATTTCAGAGGTAATTTATCCCAAAAAAGGATTATTGTCCCTTGTCCGAGGGGGGGAAGTGGGGGGTGACAAACCTTCTAAGATCCTGTCTGGTCACTGAATTGTGTTCAGATGATTCAGGGGCTATCTCAGCACTGGAGGTAATGTTTCCATGAGCTGCTCGAGGGGCTGGCAACAAAGGGGTTAAAGGCCAAAAAAGGTTTAAAATTAAAAATTTTTACCAAATACATTATGTTTTGGTTTTTGCTTCTCTGCAGAGTTTGGAGAGATCTTTATTTTTTCCCCGCTTTGGTTTCACAAGCCCTTTCCCAGTTACCGCCCCCCCTCTCTCTCCTTTTAGGGGATTTTTATTGGGTATTTGGGGTTTGTACTAATTGCGCTCCAGTCTGACAAAAGGTAAAAACCCTTTAAAAAATAGGGAAAAAATCATAGAAAACTCACTGAGTGTTTCTGATTTTCAGACGTAGGTGGAACGGGGAAAGTAAAGGGGAAAGCGCGGGTTGAAAAAAAGCTTTCAAACACCCAAAAAATACCCCCGGGGCACATTACGCGACGCTATAGCCGGGGGAAAAGCCAAGTGAACATACTCTTGGGCCCTCTTTTCCCACGGCTTATTTTTCCCGCGTTTGGGCCCGGCCGAATTTCCGGGCCCGGATTTCCCTTTCATACGGCGCCAACCTTGGGATTTAATTACGGAAATTTCCCATTTGCTCCATAGAAACATGGAATCTGTCGCTCCCCCCCCGCTGGGCAAATCCGCCGGGGGGGAAAAAAAGGGGACATTCACTTTTTTAAAGGGCCCGGGGGACCCCCGGGAAAAAAAATGCTTTTGTCTAGGGGGCCCGGGGGAAAGGGGCCCCCCCCCAGCCGGGGCTCCGGCCCCCCCCCCCGCCCCCCCCTTAATTCACCCCCGGGTTTTTGCGACCCGCAATGCGGCTCAAAAATCCGCCGTGAATTAGCAGTGGAACACGGCCTTACAGGTGGGGGATGATAAAGCACTCCCTCTCTTTTTCCCTTTAAACTTGAAAAGGGGACAATCACTTTAGTTACGACAAGTTTTAAAAGCGGGGGAACTCTGAGCCTTTCACACAGATTAAAACCCCTCCTGTACCATGCAAGGCCCAAGCTGTCTTAACAGCATTATGGGCCCCTGGGCAACCATGAAAGGGCCCTGCCGAAATACATGGCATCACACTAGGCCAGCCTCTAGCCACCCCAAGCACACCCATATTATCACCCCAAATAGGGCGGGCACCCCCAGCCTGCACCCTACAAACTAATTGGCGAGCGGGAGCCTTAGCTCCCTTCCCACCATGGTTTTTTAACTGTTTCACATCCTAAAACACACAAACATTTTAAATAAGCAAAACCAACCAAGGATCCAGGGTATTTTTCTTTTATTCCTGGAATAAACAAGTAGATAATGTTGTACGTGTACCCATAGAAAGTAGAAAGTGAAAAAATAGGTTTCCCTTTTAAAAGGGCAAAAAAAGATATATTCTATTTTCTAACAAACATACACCCCCAAGGGCCCTATACATGTGAGGCCCCCGGCAACTGCCTAGTGTCCCCAAGGGAAAAGTGGCCATGGTCATGCACGGGAAAGCAACTGATGTGGAGTCTTGCTAAAACCCCCCACTGCCTAACAGAAAGTTAGTCTGAAGCGGCTGGCCCTGAAAAAACGCATAGGGGAGACAACCCTTTACATCATCTCGAGTTACCGGGTTAATATCACCATTTTAAATCCGCCTCTGTCCACACAGGGGGTTTTTTTTTTCCCTTTTTTTGGGCATCAGACTCCTCATTTACTGCCAAACTGTGTTTACTTCTGTTTTCTTCAATTAGCTCCATTTACGGAACACCAAAAATGGTTGTCGTATTTGCGGCTCGTTTTTGGCGGTCTGCTCGTTGCCGTGGCGCGCATTGTTCGGACTGTCAGGTCTATGCATCGTGGGTTTAGTCAGGACGTGCCCAGACATAGCAGAGCTTCAATCACGCAGCACTCCGCCCCACAAACCCGTAGATGCTGCACTCCCCCCAAACAGGCGGGAGAATCATAGAAGAAAAATCCTCATCCATTAGGTTCACCTTTTATACCCACGGTGCATCAAACACGTTCTGTAATTGTGGTCGCCTCCCCCAATTTAAGTCAACTGGGGTTTTCCCAAAATAAATTTGCCCCCAAGATTTAAGGAAAACTCCCGTACTGCAGCATCTGGGATTTGTGATGTCTCCGCTGAGCAGTGAGCCAGACGAGCTGCTATGGGGTCTAGAGGTTGGGGGCTCACTCAAGAGCAAGCACTTTGAGCCCTCTTTTTATGGAATAATAGCAAGTTGGTGGCTTTCTGTTGTCTAGCACTACTACGTGGGTTCTATGATATATGACTGTATTATTTATACTATTAAAGGGGTTGTCTCACTACAAGGATTGCTGCTTTTTATGTTAAAGATCTTGCAAAAACAAGTCAGTTTGCAATATATGTCCATTAACAGTGTCCTACCTATCCCTAGATATCCCCTCTTGTATGGGCTGCATCAGCTCCTCAGGTCGCTATAGCTACAGACCTGTTCAATCTCTCCTGATAGGCTGCCAGCACTGGCTGCTATAGCTACAGACCTGTTTGATCTCCTGATAGGCTACCAGCGCTGGTTGCTATAGCTACAGATCTGTTTGATCTCTCCTGATAGGCTACCAGCGCTGGTTGCTATAGCTACAGATCTGTTTGATCTCTCCTGATAGGCTGCCAGCACTGGTTGCTATAGCTACAGACCTGGATTCTACTGCAGCCTAGTGGAAGCCAGTAAACACGCCCCTGAATTCAAAATGAAACCAAGAAAACAGGTCTGAGGTGAGATGAATCAATGTAGCGAGACAACCCCTTTAATTGTCGCTACTTACAGTACTTTGCTGTTTTAGTTTCTTATCATTTAGTAGTGGGGCACATCTTATTATGGGGCACTGTGGCTGACAGTGTGGAGGCACTTTTATTGGGACACTGGTTGACAGTATGGTGGCACCGTGGCCGACAGTATTGGGGTACCGTTATGGGAGCACTGTGGGTGACAGTATGGTGGCACTGTGGATGACAGTGTGGGGACACTTTGATTGGGACTTTGTGGCTGACAGTATCATGGCACTGTGGTGGACAGTATGAGGACACTGTTACAAGGACTTTGTGGCTGACAATATTGAGGCACTCTGGCTGACAGTATGGGGCATGTTTTAGGGGCACTGTGGCTGACAGTATGGCGGCACTGTTAAGAGGACTTTGTGGATGACAGTATGAGGGCACCGTAGCTGACAGTATGAGGGCACTGTTTCTGACAGTGTGGGGCCACTTTTATTGGGGCACTGTGGCTGACAGTATAATGGCACTGTGGTGGACAGTATGAAGGCACTATTATTGGGGTACTGTGGCCGACAGCATGGTGTCACTGTTAAGAGGAATTTGTGGTCGACGGTATGGGGGCACTGTGGCTGACAGTATGGGGGCACTGTGGCTGACAGTATGAGGGCACTATGGCTGACAGTATGAGGGCACTATGGCTGACAGTATGAGGGCACTGTGGCTGACAGCATGGGGGGTACTGTTATTGGGGTACTGTGGTTGACTGTATGGCAGCATGGCTTGCTTGCCAACTTTCATAATTGAGGGTGTACTGCATGGAGAGTGGTGAAAAACTAGGGGGAACAACCTTCTTTTTATACACCATGCTCCCTTCTATATAGACTGAACAGGACCCATTGGAGCATAAATAAAGCATCTAAAACTGCAGAGAGGAGCATACATCTACACGATAGGGTGTCATCTATTATGGCTAACAAACAATACATGGAAACCTCTAAAGAAACATTTATGCTATTTACAATACATGAAAAAAACTTTGAGATTCTTAGTTCACACGTTTTGATCAAAAAATGCTTAAGCCACCCCCGGCTACCAACGGGATCTCAAGGCGGGTGGTCCTACTCTATTTTTAACTCTCAGTTGAGTCAACAGACTTCTCATTGGGTCAACAGACTTCCATAATCCAGAGAGAAAAATAAAAAATGCACCAACCTTGGGGGTGGCTTAAGCATTTTTTGATCAGAACATTTGAAATAAGAATCTCAAAGAATTTGTCATCAATTATGGACACACTTTCACCAAAAATTAGACATAATAGATACACTAGAGGAAATAACACATAGGTGGGGTACCTGTGTGACCAGTGGCAGGTAGAAAGCCTGTTACTGCTCCCTGAAAGTACATTGGATGCCAAGTTGAGATTGATGACACTGCAAACTGGTGCTACGCATCGGAAACATTGATGCTTTCTCGGGGTTTTCTGCAGTACCCAACTCTTCAGAAGCCTTGATAGATCTCAACTTTTTCTGGGAGCTTCCTGCACATTCTAAGAGCAGGCTTGTACTGGCCCACAGGGGAGCAGGGGAAACTCCTGGTGAGACCCTAGGCATGGTGGGTCTGGGGCTGCTTTTCAGAGAAAAAGGTAAAGAAAGCAAGTGGCAGAGTATAGTATGTGCAGTCATCTACAGTAGCTGTAGAATGGGCCCCAAGAATCAACTCCATTGGTGGCCCTGAGAATCAACTCCACTGGTGAGCCTCAAGAATCAACTCCACTGGTGGCCCCAAGAATCAACTCCACTGGTGGGCCCCAAGAATCAGCTCCACTGGTGGGCCCAAGAATCAGCTCCACTGATGGTCCCTAAGAATCATCTCCTCTGGTGGCCCCAAGAATCAACTCCACTGGGGGGCCCCGAGAATCAACTCCACAGGTGGCCCCGAGAATCAACTCCACTGGTGGGCCCCAAAATCAACTCCACTGGTGGGCCCCAAGAATCATCTACCACTGGTGGGCCCCAAGAATCAACGCCACTGTGGCCCCAAGAATCAACTCCACGGGTGGCCCCGAGAATCAACTCCACTGGTGGCCCCGAGAATCATCTCCACTGGTGGGCCCCGAGAATCATCTCCACTGGTCGGCCCCAGGAATCAAATAAATCCCAATTAAAATTGATCCCCTAAATTTATTGGGCGATTCAGGGATCAAATAGCTCCCTGTTAGAGATCAGAGTTGTGCAGAAAGTACGAAAACAAACAGTTGGACATGTGCATCTAAAGGGAAGAGATAAGCTCATTTAGTTCATTAAAAAAAATATTTTCAAGAGATTTTATGTTCATCCTGAAATTTCAACCAAAAGCCAAATATCCCTAAATTTTTTTAGTAGTGTATATTTACCATGTAGTATAGGTTTTTACTGGATTCAGTGTGGAATAATGCTGCAGACCACCCTGTTCTGGAGAAGGTATGCCAACATACAGTAGACTGGGAGACAGGTAACAAGGGCACCATTATGGCCTTCATTCGGTGAATAGAACCCAAAGGATATGTTTGACACTGAGTCCAGAGCTTTTCCAGTGTTGATGCCAAAAAGTCACTGTGCCACGATTGGTGCATTTACAGGTTGATTATCGGTGCCACGATTGGTGCATTTACAGGGTCAGTATTTTAATATAATGGGGGTTGTGGGGTCTTTAGTTTGTGTAAGCGCTAGAGGTCCAATGAAGAGTGGGTGGAGAAGTTTAGGTGCAAAGACTGTGAAATCTCTGTACTGGAGACATATAATGCGGTTTCGATGGTACATGATAGGTCAATATTCTGTATTATCAGATTCCCGTATAATCCTGTGAGGGTGGAGAAGGTTCACTGTATTGTGGTTTTACAGCTTGAGGAGCATCATACGGGGTCAGGCCACTTCGGCTTCAGCTCCTGGTCCTTGAAATGTTACTGCCTGGATGATAATGCTATGTATGTGGGGGCACATGGAATACTGTGTGGCAGAAAAATGCCACAAAGTGCAAAAATACTGTTCGAATTCTAATCCGAATCCGCATAGTATTTTACACTCGGTTTTCATTTTTTGTTGCGTTTTTTCCCCGTGGTTTTTGGCCGTCCCAGTCAATTGAACGGTCCTATAATCTAATCTGCAGAGCCTGCAGCAACCAATCAGAGCCTGCAGCAACCAATCAGAGCCATAGCAACCAATCAGAGCCCATAGCAACCAATCGGAGCCCGCAGCAACCAATCAGAGCCCCTAGCGACCAATCAGAGCCCATAGCGACCAATCAAGCTCATAGTGACCAATCAGAACTCATAGTAACCAAACAGAGCTCATAGCAACCAATCAGAGCTCATAGTGACCAATCAGTTCCCATAGCAAACAATCAGAACTCATAACAACCAATCAGAACTCATGGCAACCAATCAGAGCCCATAGCAACCAATCAGAGCCCATAGCAACCAATCAGATCTCACAGCAACCAATCAAAACTCAGCTTACATTTCTTATACTACGTTGGAAAAATGAAAGCTGAGCTCAGATTAGTTAATAAGAGCTCTGGTTGGTTACTTTGGACAACAAGGACAGGCTTAGAAAAGAAGTGGTGCTCAACCTTTTTCAGACGGATAAACTGTGCCAGGACCAGTACTGCTGCGGCTCATTGCACGGACCCCCGATTGGCCAGACAGTACTCCAAAAACTCAAAGAAATCTGCTCAAAAGCACGAAAACACTCAGGTCCAGCAGCTGTGATTAAGGGCTCAGTTGAGGCGGAAATGCGTCAATGGATGCCATACACACAGGTGTACATTTACTCTGTTGGATACTTTAAGCCACATCTATGAAAACTGTCCTGGTCTAAGGCTTTGTTTGTTGCCCATAGCAACCAATCAGAGCTCATAGCAACCAATCAGAGCCCATATAACCAATCAGAGCCCATAGCGACCAATCAGAACTCCCCTTTCATGTCATATAGTGCTCTGAAAAAATAAAAGCCGTGCTCATATTTGTTGCTATGAGCTCTGATTGGTTGCTATGGGCTCTGAGTGGTTGCTATGAGCTCTGATTGGTTGTTTTGGGCTCTGATTGGTTGCTATGAGCACTAATTGGTTGCTATGGGCTCTGATTGGTTGCTGTGAGCTCTGATCGGTTGCTAGAGCATCAGCAGGATATACTGACATGTATTAATAACTCGCGGTACTATAGAGCTGCATGTTGTCGTTCCACTTGTATTATCTTTCTTTATTCCATCCTTGCAGTATGCCATCCAAATAGAGGGAGTCATTATAATGGATTAGACTTCACTGTCCCTATTACGCCCTAATATGGCGGAGTAATAGCCCCGAAGAGGGCGGCCCCACTTGAAACAGTGGCTAACACTCAGAGGCGTAACTTGAAGCTTCTGGGCCCCAATGCAAAAAGTGAGAATGGGTCCCCCAGCTACTATGTGTTATGTATAATACTGATATCTTTCTGTGTGGCAGGAGGGCTTTTGGGCTCCCTCAAGCTGCAGGGCCTGGTAGCAACTGCTACCTCTGCCCCCCCTATAGCTACCTCCCTGCTAACACTTACTGTAAACTCTATAGGTCCAAATACCCAAAAAATTATACATGTACAGATAGGATCAGAATGATTATTATTATCCCTTATTGACATGATGTGTTTCTTCCAAAAAAACATGTTTGGGTTCATCAGGGGGCAGCTGATTACAGGTGTCCCATGAGGGTGAAAAAGACCTGTGTCCTTTATGGTAAGAAAGACTGTCCATTATAGTGCCCCCTGAAAATGAGTGTTATGCATAATGACTCCTTAAAGTGAGTGCCATCATAGTGCCTCCTAAAAATAAATGCCTTCTTAGTGCCCCCTAAAAAAATTGCCATGCTTAATGTCTCCTTAAAATAAATGCCATCATAGTGCTTCTTGAAAAAAAAACCACACACAACATAGTGCTTCCTTACAATAAGTGCCATGCATAATAGCTCCTGAAAATACTGTTAAAGTTCCCCCTGGAAATAAATATCATTATAGTGCCCCCTGAAAGTATATCCTATCATAGTGCCCCCTGAAAATATATGCTATCATAGTGCCCCCTTAAAACAGTGCCATGCATAATTTCTACTGAAAATAAGTGTCATCATAGTGCCTCCTGTAAATAAGTACCGTAATAGTGCCCCCTGAAAATAGTTCCCCTGAAAACCAATGCCATGCACAGTTCCCTGTGTAAGTGAGCACCTTGCATAGAGCCCCCTAAAAATAAATACCGTACACAGGTCCCTGTGTGAATAATAAGCGCCATGCATGGAGCACCCTAAAAATAAATGCTATTATAGTGCCTCCTGTAAGTAACTACCATGCATAGTGCTCCCCAAAGATAAGTGCCATACATAGTGCCCAGTATAAATAAGCTACGGGGCATGCCCCCCGAACATTAAATATGCCCTCAGTAATACTAAATAAAACTGTTCCCTGTTTCCCTATTATTGTGCAGTAATGTAGACCCAGTGTCATGTAGCTCTTGCATCACTTAAAAGTGCTTACTGGTGAGGCAGGTGACATAACAGGGTGCTCCCCACCCCTCCCCTGATGTAGACCTATCTATAGAAAACCATATCCCATTGAAATGAGAACCGTTGCACCAGTTTCTCCCCCCATTGATCGGGGTTCCCATACGGGAGTTTTTTTGGGCCCTGCCAGGGGTTTTTGCTTGTTAGGCCTCCCAGGGGAGATATTCTTGGGCCCACCAGGAGAAATTCTTGGTTCCACCAGTGAATTGATTCTGGACCCCACCATGGAGTTGATTCTTGGTTCCACCAGTGGAGTTGATTTTTGGGCCCACCAGTGGTTGATTTTTGGGGGCCCCAAAGGGAGCGATTTTTGGGGGCCACCAGTAAAATTGGATCCTGGGCCACCATGGAGATATTCTTGGGGTCCCCATGGATTTTTGATTCTTGGGCCATCAGGGAGTTGATTCTAGGGGCCCAAAAGGGGGATTTGATTCAGGGGGCCCACCAATGGAGTTGATTCATGGGGCCCCCCAAATTTATTTGATTCCGGGGGCCCCCTTTTACTTGAATTTTTGGGGAACTCCAGGGGACTTGATTCTTGGGACCCCATGGACTTGATTCTTGGGACCTCCAGGACTTGATTCGGGACCCACCGTGCTGATTCTTTGGACCCACCATGGACTTGATTTTTGGGACCCAACTGGACTTGATTTTTGGGGCCACCATGGAGTTTTTCTTGGGGCCACCATGGGTTGATTTTTGGGGGCCCCACCATTGGAGTTACTTGGGCCCACCATGGAGTTGATTCTGGGGCCCCCCATGGATTGAATTTTGGGGGCCCACCAGGGATTGAATTTTGGGCCCCCATCGGGATTGATTTTGGGGCCCCACAGTAACTTGATTCGGGGTCACTTGGAGTTGATTTTTTTGGGGTCCACCAGTAAGTTGATTCTGGGGTCACCAGGAGTTGATTTTTTGGGGGCCCCCCAGGGGAGTTGTTTCTGGGACCCATCATGGACTTGATTCTTGGACCATCAGGACTTAAATTCTTGGACCCACCAGTGGAGTTGATTCTTGGGGGTCCCCAGTGGGTTGACCCTTGGGGGGTCACCAGTGGATTTTATTTTGGGTCCACCAGGGAGTTGATTCGGGGGCCCCCACCAGGGGAGTTGA
This sequence comes from Phyllomedusa bahiana, assembly GCA_025379985.1. Taxonomy (NCBI): domain Eukaryota; kingdom Metazoa; phylum Chordata; class Amphibia; order Anura; family Hylidae; genus Phyllomedusa; species Phyllomedusa bahiana. The sequence goes on from JAODAL010050542.1 coordinate 23,598, forward strand.
TTTTTGGGGCCCACCAGTGGATTGTTTCGGGGGCCCACCAGTGGAGTTAAATCTTGAGACCGAACAGTGGAGTTGATTCTGGGGCCCATCGTAACTTGTTTCGGGGGTCATCTGGATTTTAATTTTTGGGGTCCCCCAGGAAGTTGATTCTTGGGCCCAACCGTGGTTATTTTTGGGGTCACCAGGGAGTTATTTTTGGGGGTCACCATGGATTTTGTTTCTTGGGGCCACCATGGAGTTATTTTTGGGGCCACCAGGGGATTTGATTTTTGGGGCCCCAGTAGATTTGATTCTTGGGCCCCAGTAAGTTATTTTTGGGGACCCCCGGATTGATTTTTGGGGGCCCACCAGGATTTTGATTCGGGGACCCATCAGGGGATTGATTCTTGGGGCCCCCCAGGGGATTTGTTCTGGTCCACCAGAATTTGATTTGGGTCCCCATAAATTGATCGGGGACCACCAGTGGAGTGATTCGGGGGCCCCCATGGAGTTGATTCTTGGGGCCACCGGGAAATTTGTTCTTGGACCCACCAGGGGTTTTGATTTGGGGCCCCCACCAGGGAGTTGATTTTTGGGGACCCATCAGGGGATTTGTTTCGGGGACCATCAGGACTTGTTTCTGGGGCCCCCCATGGAGTTTGATTCGGGCCCACCAGTGGAGTTGATTCTTGGGGTCCACCAGTAAAGTTGATTTTTGGGACCACCAGGGGAGTTGATTTTTGGGGGGCCACCAGTGAGTTTTCGGGGCCCCACCAGTGAGTTTATTTTTTGGGCCACCAGTGGAGTTGATTTTTTGGACCCCCAGTGGAGTTGATTCTTGGGCCCACCATGGAGTTGATTTTGGGGTCCACCATGAATTTGATTCTGGGCCACCACGGAGCTTTGTTGGGGTCCCCAGTGGATTTTATTTGGGGTCCAGCAGTGGTTTTGATTAAACTTCCCTTTTACAGTTACATAACTACACAGACTCAAGCACTTTGCCGCCTTTTCTTTGTCTTTTTCCCTAAAATGCAGCCCCACACATAATCCCGGGCCCACGGGTTTCCCTTGCCCCCGGGCCATCCGAGCCTTTATAACATTTAAGCTTTAAAAAGATTTTGCCCCCAGCCGGGACTCCTTCGGGACCGGGGGCGATCGTCCATCACATTGCTGCAGTCCTGCCCATATTCTGTTGCTTTTATTGTAAATTTTAGCCACTCTGGCTGTAATATATGGACCCTACTGTCCATCCCTTCATTTCCACTTTCGGGACAAAATTTTTGCTGATTTTATCACTTCATTGGGGGCTCATTTTACCTTGTTGGGCTTAACACCCAATACTTGATGTCAAAAGGGGTAGCTATTGACATGGTCCCCCCAGCTTAGTCTTTTAAACAATAGGCCCATCCTCCCCCACCGGAGCCCGAGTCCCGCCCGACTCTTTTACCCCCACTGGGCGGAACCTATCCTTAAAAACCCCAGCTTTGCAGGTACCGGACCCCCCATATCTATATCTCAGGGAGCTCATCACCACATGGTCTTGCAGCTTTTTGCCCTTTCCCTTGGCTCTATCCTCTCCTAGCTCTCAGCATTTTCTGTGCTGCTTTCTGGTCTCCGTAGAAACTAAAATCCAATGCAGCGCGGTTTGGGAATATGGGAATATTACACATTTTAATTTAAAGGGGACTGTGGAAAGAGATTTTTGTCGGCGGACCTTCGAAGGTTTTGCTTGACATTGCCTGTATTTGCATCGTAAGATGGTGATGACCGAGGAAGACCAAGGTTAAGGAATTAATTGAATTTTTAAAATTTAAATTTCATTCACCTAATAAAGGAAAAAAAAGAAAGGGGATGGCGCTCTATATGAAATTTCGGTAATATAAAAAGCAAAAAAATTGTTTGGGTGCTCACCTGAGCGTTTTGGAGTACTATAGAGGCACAACCCCCTTTAAAAAAAAAAGGTTGGGGTAATAAGCCCCAAAGACACACCACGTAGCCTGGATCCCCCGTCTGGGGACCCGGGCCACGGGATATAAAAGCAAAAATAAAAAATACAGGGCCGGGCCTCGCACTAAAAAAATCCTCGGCGGTGGCAACATAGGATAAAAGAAAAATTTTATTCCATTAAAATTTCAGTTACATAAACCGTTTCGTGCTGCAAGCACTTCCCAAATGCTATAAAATCACATTCTAAGCTCTGAGGAAGTGCTTGCAGACGAAACGCGTTATGCAACTGTAATTTTAAAGGAATAAAATTAACATTTAAAACCTAGTTCCCCGCCGAGGAAAATTTTTTTAGAAAACACGCCCGGTCCTGTATTTTTTATTTTCTGCTTTCATTCTACTCTATGAAATACAGTTGAGTCACATTATTATGACATCCGGCTGCACTGGGGCCCATACACAGTAGGGTTAGCAGAGGTGCAGTGACATCCGTCTGCTCCGGGGCCCCATACACAGTAGGGTTAGCAGAGGTGCAGTGACATCCGTCTGCTCCAGAGCCCCATACACAGTAGGGTTAGCAGAGGTGACCTCTGTCTTCTCCGGGGCCCATACACAGTAGGGTTAGCAGAGGTGCGGTGACATCTGTCTGCTCCGGGGCCCATACGCAGTAGGGTTAGCAGAGGTGAATTGAATTGCTTCTCAGTAATGGAGATCAATATAATGCATAATTATATTTCTATTGTTTATCGTGTTGATCTTCTAAACTGGTTTTCTTGTATCCACAGGATCTGCCCCTGCCCAGGAAGAGCAGCGGGTAAGTGCCTTGTGCTTACATCTGTATGGGGATGTGTGTGGAGTGAATGGTGGTAAGGAATACTACAGAATCCTCAGTAGATGACTGTAGGGTATAACCTACACTATATTATGTGTAATGCTGGACATGGGGTATATAGTTTATTATGTATACAGCAAGACATAGGGTATATAAATTATTATGTATACAGCCGGACATGGAGTATATAGTTTATTATGTATACAGCCAGACATAGGGTATATAAATGATTATGTATACAGCCGGACATGGAGTATATAGTTTATTACGTATACAGCGAACATGGGGTATATAGTTTATTATGTACACCCAGTACATGGAGCATATAGTTTATTATGTATACAGCTGGACATGGGCATAAGTTTTTATTTAGTGACACACCAGATAGCAATGGAGCATATAGTTTATTATGTATACAGCCGGACATGGGGCATATAGTTTATTATGTATACAGCTGGACATGGGGCATATAGTTTATTATGTATACAGCTGGACATGGGGCATATAGTTTATTATGTATTCAGCCAGACATGGGGTATATAGTTTATTATGTATAGAGCTGGACATGGAGCATATAGTTTATTATGTATACAGCTGGACATTGGGTATATAGTTTATTATGTATACAGCCGGACATTGGTTATATAGTTTATTATGTATACAGCCAAACATGGGGTATATAGTTTATTACATATACAGCCAGACATGGGGTATATAGTTTATTATGTATACAGTCGGACATGGGGTATATAGTTTATTATTTATACAGCCGGACATGGGGTATATAGTTTATTATGTCTACAGCCAGACAGGGGGTATATAGTTTATTATTATTTTCAGCTGGACATTTGGGGATTAGTTTATTAAAGTATAACACCGGACATGGTTATATAGTTTATTATGTATACAGCCAAACAAAGGGGTATATAGTTTAATTTTGTATACAGCCAAACATTGGTATATAGTTTTTTATGTATAA
>JAODAL010050543.1:0-27330 GCA_025379985.1 Phyllomedusa bahiana
AAATTCCACAGGGCCCTGCCCCACATGAAAACCCTAAGGCCCCCTGCAACTGACGATCCCTGCAGGGCGTTGTTGCCCTCCACACGGGAAGGGCCCCTTCCCCCAAACCCTACCCCCAAAGTGCTACCCCCTCTTTGCTCGCTTACCACCGCATTTCCTCCATTTTCCCAGAAAAAATAAAAATTTGAGAAGGTATGGAATGTTTTTGGGTTTTTATTTGGAAACCCCTTTTTTAAAATTTAAAAAACGGGAAAAAATTAAAACCGGGGGCTATTCCCAAAAATTCCCCTTTTTAATCAAAAAAAAATTTTTTTCCCCTTTAATTCCCAAATTAAATTGCAAGGGGGATCTAATTCAACAAACTGGTGGCAAAAGTCAAAAAACACGTAACTGTTATTTTTTTCGTATAATAAAAAATAATTTTTTTTGGGGGGGCAAACCTTTAAAAAATTCCAAAACCCGAAGGGTTTTTTTTTGAATTAATTAAGGGGAATTTTGCTTTTTTTAAGATTTACGTGGATGCTGCGTCAATCAAAAAAAGCGGGGTGCGAAAAAGAAAAAAACACGACTGTTATGTTTTCGATAATAAAACGGTTTTTTTTTGCACCTTTAAATTTCCCACCTGTGGTGAATATAAAATTTTCTTTTTTAAATTTTACGTGGGATGCTGCGTCAATAAACCCAAAGCTGGGGGGCGCAAAAGTAAAAAACCCGTATCTTTTATGTTTCGATGAAACACGGTTTTTTTGGGGCAACAAACCCCTGTGCGATTTAAAGATTGTTTGGATTGTAATTTAACTGCAATTTGGATAAAATAAACACATTTTGGAAGGGGTAAAATTAAAATGAACACCAAATCTAAAATGTATACTGAAAAAAAAGGGATTTTTGCACCAACAAAAAAGACCTGCAGTTTCAAGAAAGGGATTTTTATCCAATTAAAGTTCGGGCCCTCCCCCAATATCCAGAAATTTTTAAATACAAACTTTTTAAAAAAATTTTAAATTGCACTCAATGTCTACATTTAAACCCTTGGGTGAACTTTATCCAGTTTTTCTTTATAAAATAGAGCTTGTCTGTGTTCGCCCAGGGCCCCCCCCCCCCCCCCCTCCCCCCGGTGACTTTACAGCAAAAATTTCTGCTTTAAATTCCTAGCAAACTACAAAAAAATCTTCAAATCCTAATAAAAAAAAAATTTGGAAGGATCACACCCAAAAAGTAAAGGGCCTCTTGCCGAAATGACAATTTTGCTGAGCTTTTTTTGGCCCACGGGCAGAGCGCAGGCCTATCCCTATAGACCTGAGAGACACTGGGGCAAAACAGGAAACGCTGTTCTATGAAAAAACGAGGTCATGTGTTTTTTCCAGCCAATCGAAACCAACACATCCCAGTCATGACGTCGCACACAAAACCCCCCTGCTCTATTTTGTAAGCTGATTTGCTGGCCCCCAAAATTACAGGAAGCCCCCGAAAAACCGAAACTTAATAGATGATGCACAGATTTTAACCTTAAAATTTTCCCCATATCTGGAAAAATTTTGAAACACCATAAAAAACCTTTCCGATTTTTACTTTGGGCAAAAAAAATCCCCTCCAACACTACTTTTTGAATGCAGTTTTTCAATCTGGGGCATTAGGGATGCCCCGCATGACTCTCCCTTTATTTAAAGGGCTAGCACAAGCTATTTTATTTTTCCCCTGCCAACCACTTTGGGCCCTGGGGCCCTTTTTGGGGATCACACCCCAACAATTTTTTTTTCATCTTTGGGGTTGTTCTTTGTGTCCCTTCCACCCTGTTCATTTCCCTTGGGGTTTTTTTTAAATGTTTCCAAAATTTTCCCGCTACATCCATTCTCTTTCCTTACCTTTCCCTGAACTTTTTCTTTGGGGCCCCGACTACCCTTTTTTACTCATCCTCTACCCCGGTAACCCTGGTAACCCCGGGTTCCCTCGGCTTTTCACCCCGAGGGCCTATGTCAGGAGTAGCGATCTGGGGGTTTCATGCAGTAAAGTGCTGTCGGCCATTCGGTGAGCTGCCATGAAGATTGGGAAACTGCTTAGACTCCGTTCCTCGGCGTAGGTTACATCAACTCTTCTAGGTGACCAGAGGATTCACCATCTGTATCTGGTGCCTCGGGGACGAAATGAAAATTTGTAGACTATGTTCTTTGGTCCTTAAAAAGGAAGTCCATACAATGAAGATGTAGATATTATAATTATTATCCTTTATTTAAAATCACCATTAGATTCAGGTGGCTGTACAATCAAATACTTGACCCAGAGGGAGAAATAGTCTGTCCACGAGGCTTACAATCTACAATAGAGGAGGAAGAAGACAGAAGGTGAGAGGTAGACTTGTTTGTATGCTGATATAGGAGCAGCAGGTGTATTGTAGGGTGGAGGCTCCTGAGGATATGGGGTCTAAGGTATATTGAGTTGCATGGTAAAAATTTTCGTTTTGTTTGGAGCTGACAACAAGAGAGGAGAGAAGGATTTCCTGTAAAGATTGGAGATGGTATGAAGGTATGGAGGTTAAGGCAAAGACATAGGAAAGGACAGGTTATGAAGAGCCTAGTATGTTATGATCAGTAGTTTAAACTGCATTTTCTACACAATGTGTCTCTAGTGAAGAGATTGGCAGAGGAAATAATGTGGAAAGAGGCGAATAAGCCATGTTTGATAATGGATTGGAGAGAAAGAAGATGGTTAGTTAGGAGACCACAGAGATTGATGTTGCAGAAGTCTAGGTGGGAAATAATAAGAGCATGAACTTGCATTTTCATAGCACCAGAGTTAGAGCAGATTCAAGAAATATGTTTCAGGTGGAGGCAGCAGGAAGAGGTATGAGCTTGCATGTGTGGCTTGAAGGACAGGGCAGAATCAAAGGCTCCCTGGAGACAGTGGCCCTCTGGGACTGGTGTAAATGTGGAGCCAATGACTGTGATAGATCTGGGATGCAGAGTGGTGGAAAGATGATGAACTAGATTTTCTCCTTATTGAGTCGTAGAAGGTGGGAGGAGAAAAAATATAGACAAAAGACGTTCTGGGATTCTGGATACCAGGGACTTGCTATTTGGGCTAAAGATGTAAATTTAAGTGCTTTTAGCATAGAGGTATTGCCAGAAGCCATACAATGCTATGAGATGACCCAGGCCAAGACCCAGGCTTGGACATTCTGTAGATCTTTAGGTCTCTGTCTCAGCAGGTTGTTTTAAGCACTAAACTTGCTGCTCTATGACAGCCAGGATGTTTCTGGAAAAGCATTCTAAGGCAAAGGTTTCACCTGTGCTTGTGTAGACTGTATCATGGCTTAACAGTCTCCTGGCACAGGGAGGAGGTGTATGGAGGGGTCATAACATCCGGACACAGAGTACATATCAACCACTCCTTCCTCACCGGACAAACCTTCCAAAGAAGTGTTGAAGTTTATAGGATTCTAGAATAATGTTAGAGAAAGAAAAAATTTACAATAACATAGTCCAATTTACTTATCATTATTGTTATGCTTCAGATTTGGATTTTGCTAAATTTGTCCAGAATCCAAGTGTTTCAACATATGTTGGTCATGTGTGCAACTACTTTAATATACTCTATAATTAACTGTATAACTCATCTCCTGACCTTGGGTGTAATTATAACGGTGTGGAGGATGCAGTCATACCTGGCCCTTACTGCTTAATGCTCCCATGTGGCCCCTCAGTTACTAATGTATCTAATACTGTAATCTAATCTATTGCATTGTAATCTGGTATGACCCAACATAATCTCACCAACTGTGACCTCTGCCTACAGTGCTTCTCCGCGACTCTACAGGCATTACCTGGCCATGGTGTTTGCTATAGAAGAGATTAATGGAAGACAAGATTTATTACCCAACATCACTCTGGGATACGAGATTTATAATACGAAGGCGATACAACGAGAAGTGGTTAAAGGCGCCTTGTTCCTGCTATCTGGAGGACACCAACTGGTTCCAAATTACCTGTGTCATAAGGGAGAAGACCTGGTGGCAATTATTGGTGACCTTGAATCTTCTTCAACTTATATAATATCTCAGCTGAGCGGTCTGTATCATTACCCACAGGTACAACAACTCTCATCATCTTGTAGAGACTAATCAAATACTGGAAACCATCATGGACATGGAAACCAAATGATGAAATGTGGTCGACCCTAAACCCTTGGACTCCAGGGACATGGCTATTAACCCTTTTAATCAGATAGACTGCCAGGGATAGGATGTATTCACCTGTGAATAACCCTAAATTTCTAGAGGTGTTATCATCATTAACCTTTACCTCAATAGACCTATAGAGATCACCTCTAACTCTTCACCACCAGGAACATTATAATTAAATTGTTGTCAGGTTTATATAAAAATAGAAGAATCTGCTGCTGCCCAATAAAAGTCCTCAATACTCATTTCCCTCCGCTCCTCTATCCAAGCATTCCCCGCTCTTCTGTTTACTTTCAGATTAGGACATCACTGCTGCAGCTTCTGATTGGCTAACATGGTCATGTGTCACTCCTCTACAGTACTGTTTGGAGCTGATCACTTTCCAATAGTAAGCAGAGGCATGTTACCGCTTCAGCCAATCAGAAGCTGCAGGGGTGAAGTCCTGATTTGGAAGAAGAAGAAAGTACCGAGAATAGTGGGGAGAGCCGGCGCTGGGACAGAGGAGTGGAGGAAAGGGAGCACATGTTTGTATCTGTAATTGGGCACCAGCAGCTCAGTGTTTCTTTTTTATAGGAACTGGATAATCAATGTAACCCATAAGCGCATTGTAATACACTTCTGCTGGCAGTGCTGGTATGTTAACTCAGCTGTGACTGGGAGATACATCTGATCCCAGTTAGCTGCTGCAATTAATTGCAGCCATCAGAGCGAGGGTCATGTTCAGATATTTCAGGGCCCCATACAGCATCTGGGACCTACCCACCCGCCAGCCACACCACCCACCTTCTCCCCAGCAACTCCACCCCATAGAGATATAAAAAAATCTTCCTGGGTTGAATAAGGAAAAAAATGCAATTGCGCCATTGTTATTGCATTTAGTTCTTGTTGGATTTTACAACATAAAGTTTATCTATATTTTGCGAGTCAGGATGTGTACAAGGGCCAACAAATACCACCACATGATCACTGCGTGTCACAACTATTGATGAGCGATCAGCAAAACATCTAGATCGATTCGATTCCAAATTTTGAAGAAAATCGTGCCGATGTTCAATCTCGATTTCGATCAATCGCCGAACCCCATTAAAGTCGATGGGAGAAGATGATCATGTTCATTTTTGTACCTATACAGGTGAGGAGAAGCTAGAATTACCATCCATAACAGTAAACTGGATCCGTGGAACAACTTACTGAAGACAATATGTCTCTAAGAGTCACAGAAAAAAATTGAGGACAGCTTGCAAGCGGGGGCGTAGCTATAGGAGGTGCAGTGGTAGCAGCTGCTATGGGGCCCCTGTGACAGATCAGAAGACACCGGTATTGGAAATGGCACATGGTAACTGGCAGGAGCCCCCTATCACTTTTTTCACCAGAGCCCAAGAACATGTTATACATGTGGTGGCAGCAAGAACATCCCAATGAGGAACATGGAGGTTCAGCTGGCAGGGCCATAGTTATAGGGGGTGCAGTGGTACCCAGGGCTGCCATCAGTCATCTATTAAGCATTTCAGGGCCCCATGCAGCTATATCAAATGGGGCCCCCACCCATTACTAGTTCCTATTTCTAACATATCACCAGGCCACTTTTTGATTAGGGCCCCTGACAGGAGTACTACCACCCCTGGCGCCCATTTTACAGTAGCCTGACCCCAAAAACCATCAAAAATGCCCTTGTAGACCCTCAGAATGAAATTAGCACCAAGAAATGAGTATGTGAAAAAAGATTTTTCGGAATAGGACATTGTACCGCATCATGACCCCAAAACCAGCAGAGATGTTAAGAAATTGACTATTTGAAACAAGATTTTTTCCAATGCTGCTGCTGCTACGGCTACTTGCATTCTACTGCTGTCACGTTGCTGACGCTGTTCCATCAAGACATTAGAACATGAAGAAGACTCAACAGATGTCTCCAGTCGGTCAATGATCCCTGTCTTAAATTCCTGCATTCTACTGTCAAATTGAGTTGGTGGAAGGAAATTGCTGTCTTTTGATTTGTAACGTGGATCAAGGAGGGTGATCATCCAGTAACCGCTGTTCATTTTGATTGCCTTGAGGCGTGTGAAATTTGAAATGAGTCTGTGAAATAAGCTTTTTCTCAATACGACCTTTACTATTGGTGTCTTTTACAGTGACCTGACCCCAAAAACAGCAAAAATCCCCTTGTTGACCATCATAATAAAATTCACAGGAAGAAATTATTATTTCAAACAAGATTTTTCTGAATAGGACATTGACTATCGCCGTCTCTTATCTCAGCATGACTACTAAAGCAGCAAAAATGTCCTTATGGAGACTCCCAATAAAATTTGCACGAAGAAATACAGACAGAAGTGTGAGCTAAGACCTTGAGTCTTCCTTACGAGACACAAGACTGATTAGCGTTTAAGAAATTTCGCCTATACAAGAGCGCCCCCCCTTCCAAAATAAATTTCGAAAGAGCCTGGGGTAACACCATTACATCATAGCTTAAAAGCAAAAATGGAATATTTTTGCAAAGGTATTTTTACATTATGCCAAAAACCGTCGGAAGGCTAAATGGGGCCTTTCCTTCCAAAGTGGGACGAAGTGGCTTCATTGGGAAACGTTGGCTGTCGTCCAGTTCCAGAGGTGCCCCTTTTGGCTTATTTACCTCTCATTTTCCTTACGCACTGGAGAAAATTTTTCTGCTTTGGGATTGGTGAATGGCCCCCCGGGACAGGGACATTTTTGGCAATTTTTTTAACCCGGGACCGGGCTCGACCTTAGCCCAAGGGGCCCCCTTTTCCCCCAATTTTGCGGGTTGATGGTTGGTTTAAGACTTGGGTACTGTTTTTTTATTTGGGGATTTGTTTATTCTGTAATATTTACAGAATAGTTATGTATATTTAAAAGTTGGGTTGTGCTATCTTTTCCATGTTTTCCATATGTTTTGTATGTTGTTAATAAAATGGCTGCTGTGGCCAATATAATCCAACCTGTTTGTCTTGTCTTTTGTCCAGTCAATAGGGGGGAAGTTGGGAGGGGCAGCAGGTTTTGAAAATAGTGGGATGGGCGAAACAGTAATCGTTAGGTGGGGGAGATTAAGGGGGTAGTATCGTGGCTAAGGACTCTGTGGTGCGTCCGGGTCAAGGACGCGCCATACCCGGTGTAGCTGGGGGGAGGTGCCACATGACTGCACACGCAGAGGTGTCGTTGGGGAGGGTGGTGGGGGCTGCTCGTTCCCCCTTTTCCCCGGGCCGATAGTGTCCCCATTGGGGAGTCTGCCCAAGAAAAGAGCTGAATAATTTCGGCTTTCATCACTTTTATTTCCAAAAAGGGCAGTCAGTTAATGAGGCTCCCCCAGATTTTTTTCAGTTGTTACAGTCTTTTGAATGGCTTGCCCTTGGTTGTTTTTGGGTGGCAGGGGATCTTTGATGGCAAAAATGGATATTGAGTCTGCTTTTCGCTTGCTGCCAGTTCCCCCGGAAAGTTCCAGGCTGCTAGGGTGCTGGAACGAGGGGTACCTTTTGGACCGTTTTCTCCAGTGGTTTGTTTTATTTTTTTGGATCTTTAAATTTCATTCGTTTTTTTGGGGTGGTTTGGGAAGGGTGGGTCCCCCCCTTCGGTAAACCCTTATCTTTGAAAACCTTTTGTGTGGGGCCCGGAAAAATTTTGGGGATCTGTCGTCCCTTTTTGTGACGATTAAGTGGGTTTTTGGGCCCCTTCAGGGGCCCTCTTGGCCCAAAAATGACGTGAGCCCGTCCAAGTGTATTTGGGTATTTACATACTGGGTAGATGGAATGTAGGGTTCCGGATAATAAGCTACTTTCGTTTCAGAGTGGGAGGTGGGCTTACCTGCGATGCCAATGGGGGGGGTTTTCTGCTGCATTTGGCGAGGCGACGGGGGGTCAGGCGCTGCACCTTTTTTTCCGATTGAACCGTGAGCTGGGAAGATTTTTTGGGTCCCGGAAAAAATTTTTGAGTCAGTACAAAGGGGTTTCCCCTTACCGGCGAAGCTTTTTCCAAAGCAGAGACACGTTTTTTTTAAAGGACGGCGGCTGGCGGGGGTTTGGGCTTTGGGGGCCTTTTAGGGGGGGTTTTCCGTGGTGCGCGGGGGCTTAGCCCTGGCTTGGTCGTCCCTTTTGGGTTGGGTTTTTAAAAAAAAAATCTAGCTTTTTCTGGAGTTGTTCCCCATTGTTGTGGGAGGGGAATTTTGGGGGATTTTTTCCAAGACAAAGAGTTCAGATTAATTGCGAAACTGGGGGGTAGGAAGGGGGGGGGCAGTTTGCGGCCAAGGGTTTTTTTTGAAGGTTGGGTTTGTGGTTTTGCGTCAAAAGCGGATAATCGTTAGATCGTAGATTGGGGTTTTGGGTAGGGTGTGGGGGCCCTTTTCATGTCCGGTGAAGTTTTTGGGATAATTTTTTTGGGGCTTTTGAAGGGGGGAAATTTGCTCTCCTTCTTTTTTACCCAGGATGGGTCGTTCCTGTCCAAAAATCAGTTTTCGGCATTTGTAGGCGTTCTATCAGCGTGGGGCTGGGCCATGCAGTTTTTCCCCACATTCAAATTGGGGGGAAAAATTGGAGGTGGAGCGACAGGTTTCCCTTTTTTGCCTCCCACATTTTGTTTTAAATTGAGTTATTTTTGATTTTCCTTTACAGTTGCTATTTTGCTTTCCCCCCCCTTCTAAGTAACACCCCACCCCCCTCCCCCCTCCCCTCCCCTTGTTTTTTCCGTTCTACTGGGTGGCCGTGGCGAGGAGGAAAGGGTAAGAGTCACGGGGTGGAGCCCAGGACTCTGTGGGGGGCCCTTTTTTCTCCAAGGACTCTTCCAAAGCTTTTTATGTTTAGATGCATGTGCCTTTTCATTGGGTGGTGGTTTTAAAATTCTTTAGATTCTTTTCCCCGGGCGCGTTGACGGCAAATCAGCATATACATCATTTTGGCAAAACTCAGGCTTGATGGGAAAAGGCCCAGTCCTCACAGGTCCTGGGCCCTTCGACGGTGAAAACCAGTACGGGTTTTTCCCGCTGCCACCACTGATCATGGCTGGGGGTTTTAATGTCAGCAACTTGTGCGCCGCCCTCTCCCCATGAGTGAAAACCCGCACTGATACTACCCCCCCCAACCTCCTCCCCTACATGATAATTACTTGCCCCCTGTGCTCAAAAGACAATATCCCTCATCACAGGTGAATTCCTCTTCTCACAGTCTACACCCTTTAAACCCCCGGGCTAAAAGCCACAGGCAATGCAAGGCAAACCCCCTTACCGCTCAATATTTTTTGCTGGTGGACCGTTCCTTTCTCCCCCGAGGGGATCACATTGGCTTAGAGCAAAAAAATTTTCCTCTTTGACTCTTTATCTTTTTTTAAAAAACCTTCTGACCCCTACCGCATTTTTGTCATCAAAAAGGCTTCGACAGGTTATCCACAAAGGTTTTACTTTGGTTTACCCCCCCCTTGTAGTGTTTGTTTGTTTGGACGATGAGACAATGATAGACAATGATGTGACGACAAATTTTTGGCCACCTAGAGGGCAAGAAGGTAAAAAACCCCCAATGCAGATTGTGTTAACCTGAAGAACAGCTTGGTGACCTCTTCGTAATGAAACACAGGGGCCGACCAAAACATAAAAGGCCTGACGGTCCTGCAACTGACAAGGCCGCTTGTGGTTTTCCCGGGGCACGGAAGGAGGCCATGTCCCCTAACCCCCCTTCCCTACCACCTCAGTTCTCTCCCGTTCAAAAAATAAATATTAAAAAGGGGCAAGATTTGGGTTTACAGCTCTTATTGAAGAAACCTTCTCCAAAGACACAAATCACAAGTGTTCTTAAATCCCATAATTTTCCCTCTTCAATAGGTTAAAAAGAATATTTTCTTGAAAATATGTGAAAAGGGTCTTATGGAAAACCCTGACAGCAAATCACAGTGTTTACAATTCATATCTTTCAACTGTAGATAGGGATATAACATAGGGCAACATGTATGAAGGGATTTGCCCCGATTTCTGGTGATTCTGCGCCCCAACCGGCCCCAACCCCCATCGGACGCAGGGGGGCGATGTTCGGCGCGCCTTTGGCCACTTTGGGATGCGCCTAACATGAAGGGGTTGTGCAATGGGCCCCGGTTTGTGGGCGTTCAGGAACGGGACCCGGCCCAAATTCGAATACTTGGGGGCCAGCATGATCGCGGGTAGGAAAATTGCGGCGCATTGCAGCGCTCGCCAGCCCCTGACAGGAAAACCCCTATTTAATTTGGGGAAAAAACAAGCCGGAGGAGTCAAAATTTAAGCGAAAAACGAAAAATGAGGGGAAAACATATAAAGATCGCAAAAAAAATTTCTCGGCTCTCAGTGCCTTTCGGCAGGAGTATAAATTCCAAAAAAACCCAATTTTTTAAGTTTTAAAAACATTATCAAAAAAAGAGCTAAAATTTCCAAAAAAAAAAAATCTTTTTCCCAAAAAATCTAAAACCCGGCGCAAAAATCGGGAAATTTTGGATTTTGGGAAAAATTCCCGGGGGAAAAATAAGAAATTTTAATTCTGTAAGGGGCTTCTCATTGGTCGGCATAAAAAAACCCCAATCAGAATAGGAGCGACAGTGCCCTTTTAAAAACCCTATGGGAGGTATTGACCAATCAAATTAAAAAGGGGGGGAACTTTTTCAAAATACAGTAAAAATGCAGAAAAAGTGTTTTGGTTGAGCTACCCAGGGGGGCAACCTTTCCCAATCAAAATAGGAGGACAAAAAACCCATTAAAAACTATGGAAAAAAATTGACCAATAAAATTTTAAAAGGGCCGGAACATTTTCAAAATACAGAAAAAATGAAAGAAAAAAAGTCATTGGTTGAGCTGGCGTGGGCCTTGCCAATCCTGGCCAAAAAAAATTTGGGGAAAGGCACGGGGCCCCATTTTAACCTATGGAGAAGTATTGCCAATCAAATTAAAAGGGGGAAAAGTTCAAAATAAAAGAAAAAAATGCAGAAAAAAGAGCTAAATTGGTAAAAGCTAGGGGGGGTTGGGGCTATTTCCGGCCAATCGAGCTCGAGCAATTTTCCCCCCCAATTGAAAGTCTATGGTCAATGGGGGGGCAATAAAAAACTGGCCTTCGGGTCCCCGGCCTGCGGCATGGGGGTATGATTAAAAAAATCTTTTTTATTAAGTGCCCAAAATTATCTGAAAAAGAGCTGAAACAGAAAAAAGGGCGGGAAAAGAGCCTGTTTTGGTTTTGAGCCCAGCGGCAGATATGAATCCACCAATCATTTTGTAGTGCGTCTTTTTTTGAGGGGGAGAAAAAAGGGGCGGATAAAAAGGGCCCCCTAAAATTTATTACTGTCTAGGGGAAAATATTTTTAAGTACTGTGTTTGGTTTGGGGGGGAAGGGGGGCTCGTCCAGCTTACCCAAATCAGGGGCCCCTTAAAAAAATCCCTTCTCATAGAATTCTAGGGGGAAAAAAAAATTTCCCAGACCCGAGTTTGGGTTTGTGTTTGGCTAATTTTAAAAAGAGGTGCGGATATTTGGGCCAATGGGAGAGGGGAAGCGACGGGTCTTATGGGTTTTCTAATTTCAATTTTATTTTAAAAAAAAACTGTACCCGGGCCCAAATCAAATGATAAGACTCACAAAGTTGTACCGATTGTTTTATTAAAAAAAATCAATAATATGGGTGCAACGAAAATAAAAAAATAAATTCCATAAATTCATTTTTATTTCTTTATTTTCGTTGCACCCATACTATTGATCATTGGCTAACGAAAATAAAGAAAAAAAAATTAAATTATGGAAAACAATTTTTTTTTCGTTACTCCCATATTATTGTTGATTTTATATACACATCAGTACAACTTCGTGAGCCTTATCATTTGATTTCGGCCATGTACAGTTTAATTACAGATTGCATTAGAAAACCCATAAGAGCGTCGCTCGTTTTCCCATTGGCCCAAATATCTGCGCATCTTTTAAAGGGGTTTTGCCACGATCTCATTTCATACCTCCTGTATCCAGCTCTTCAGCTCTGTGTGCTCAGAAGGGGATGTGTGATTTGTTTGAACTGCATATCATGTGACCCAGAAGGATGACATCACCAGGCCTTTCCTCTCTCTAGTCAAAGAAAGGTCTGTTTATGTATAAAGCTGTGATTAGCTCAGTGGTAAAGTTTTTAACTCACAGCACAAGGGTCCTCGATTCAAATCCCTACAGAAACCAAACCTGTGCATTTTTTTTCTCTTTATCAATGCACAAACCTGATTGAGGTTTCTTTTTTATTTATTTGCACTGTTTGACTAATTACTAAGGAAAACAGAGGACAGCAGTAGAATGACAGCACCTGGGGTTTGAACACTCAGTAGCTGCCTGAGAGGGGAGGTGATGTCTGAGCATGTGCGACAGGACTGAGGAGCTCTCAGCCCTGGTCGTATCCCCTGGAGGCGAGCTGTAAAAAATGGATCACTAAAGGAGCTACTAAAACAAAAACGATCCAGAATATTTAATAATGACGAATGTTGAAAATGTTTATTATTTAGTTTGCAAGTTTCCCACGTCAATTTTACTTCATGGCAAAACCCCTTTAATTCAGCCAATCACAAACAGAGCTCGCTCTGTATTTCTTTTCCCCATAGAACTCTATGAGAAGGTAGCTCAGCCGCTGGACGAGCCCCTCTTCCCCCCAACCAATCACAGTACTAGAATATTTCCCATAGACAGTAATAACTTTTAAGGCGCCCTTCTATCGCGGCCTTCTTTCTCCACTCAAAATAGACGCACTACATATGATTGGTGGATTCATATCTGCCGCCTGGGCTCAACCAATCAGCTCTTTTCTGCCTTTTTAACTGTATTTTGAACTGTCCCGCCTTTTCATGTGATTAGTCCATACTTCTCCATAGCTTATAATGGGTCACAGTCGCCCCTATTCTGATTGGTCAATACTCCTCCATAGGTTTTAATGGGACACTGTCGCTCCTATTCTGATTGGCTGGTTTATGCCGACCAATGAGAAGAGCTTACAGAATTTGAATTACTGTATTTCCCGGCAATTTCGAACATCCCAATTCCTTATGTAGCGCCGGTCTCGGCGACAAACGCGTTGTTCGGGATTTGATTGATTTATGTTTATAGAAGGTTTAAGCTCTTTTCGAGATAATATTTTACACCTAATAAAAACGATTTTTTTAATCATACTCCATGCCGCACGGCGCTGAGAGCCGAGATTTCATTGCCCCGATCTCTCCATTGACTAAAATGGGACAAAGTAGCTCGCGCTCTGATTGGCCGAGATAGCCAAGCCCCCGCTAGCTCAACCATTTAGCTCTTTTCTGCATTTTTACTGTATTTTGAACTGTCCCGCCTTTAAATATGATTGGTCAATAATTCTCCATAGGTTATAATGGGTCCCTGTCGCTCCTATTCTGATTGGCTGGTTTCTGCCGACCAATGAGAAGCGCTTACAGAATTTGAATTACTGTATTTCCCGGCAATTTCAAATATTCCAATTCCCGATGTTGCGACGGTGACGGCGACAAACGCGTTGTTATTGATTTTATTTCTGTATGTTTATAGAAGGTTTTCGCTCTTTTACAGAGAATATTTTACACTTAATAAAAACTATTTATTTATTAATACTCCATGCCGCACGGCGCTGAGATTTCAGTGCCCCGATCTGTCCATAGACTAGAATGGGAGAAAGTAGCTCGCGCTCTGATTGGCCGGGATAGCCAAGCCCCCGCTAGCTCAGCTAATCAGCTCTTTTCTGCATTTTTACTCTATATTGAACTGTCCCGCCTTTGAATTTGATTGGTCAATACTTCTCCATAGGTTATAATGGGTCCCTGTCGCTCCTATTCTGATTGGCCAGGATTGCCAAGCCCCCGCCAGCTCAACCAATCAGCTCTTTTCTGCATTTTTACTGTATTTTGAACTGTCCCGCCTTTGCGTTTGATTGGTCAATACTTCTCCATAGCTTTTAAATTAATGGGTCACTGTCGCTCCTATTCTGATTGGCTGGTTTATGCCGACCAATGAGAAGAGCTTACAGAATTTGAATTACTGTATTTCCCGGCAATTTCCAATATCCAAATTCCTGATGTTGCACCGTTCTTGATTTTTGGAAAGTGATTTTATTTATGTATTTTTTGAGTAGGTTTCAGCTCTTTTTCAGATAATGTTTTACACGTAATAAAAGCGATTTTTTGATTCATACTCCATGCCGCACGGACATGTTTTATGATTTTTCGCACATTTCCAGCCTGTCTCGAATCGGAATATATGTTAGGCGCAGTCCCTTCTGCGCTTAAGTCCCTCACTGCGCCTCACACACTGGTGAAGCGCGGCGGACTTTACACCGCATGTATGAGCGCACCTACGGCGCCGACATACATGAGGCACAGCTTTCGCATGAAATCGGGCGAAAACGTGTGCTCCGAAGTGGCGAGATTCATACCTGTCGCCCATAATTTTGCTATGGAATATCAGTGAAATAGTTTTTTTATGGAAGAACACTGACAGCAAATCAACAGTGTTCTTAAATGCCTATACTTTGCAACTGGCAAATTGGGAGTAGAAATATATTTTTTTCTATGGAATATCTGTGAAATGGGGTCTTATGGAAAAACTGTGACAGCAAGACAGCACATCAAAAGTGTTCTTGGATCCCTATATTTTGCAACTGAGAAATATGAGTAAAAAAGATTTTTTTTTTTTATGGAATATCTGTTAATGCTGTCTTATGGAAGAACACTGACAGCAAAAATGCAGCACAGAAGTCTTCTTGAATCCAAAAATTTAACTACCAGCAATTAGTATTAAAAAAAGATTTCTTTCTATGGAATATCTGTTAACGCCGTCTTATAGAAGAACCCTGGAAGCAACACTGTAACACCTGCATTTCTTTCTATGGCAGATTTGCTGATGGTTTTTTCTGCAGTGGCTGGACCCCCAAAACAGGAGAAATGAACTTTTGGGCACTCTGAGTAAAGATGGGAAAAATGCAGCCAGCAATACAAAACTATGCACTGTACAAAAGCTAAACAAAACTCCCTAACTATTGATGTGTATGATTCCCTAAGCTACCTGCCCCCCCTTCCCCGCACGAATAATCTATCTAGCAGCTTTTCCTGTGTAAAATTGCCAGAAAATGGTGTTTCTTCCTGATGGCAAACAAGCACACAGAGGCAGCAGTGTGTTCAGTACAGAGAGTAAGGTCGAAATGGCATTCAACAGGAAATACAATAACATACACATAAGACAGTCATGTGATAGCAGCCAATGAGATCCCTACACTCTCAGTGGTGACATCTTTGACCCCTCTCTGTGCTCTGCGCTAATTGGCTGGCCACCAAAACGGCAGGAAGCAGCTGAAAATGGCGCTGAAGGCATGTCCCGAACCTTTACCGAACTTCATGCCAAACTAACCTTTTTCCGAACGGCTCAACACTGATCATGAGGAAGGAATTTGAAGTTTGGGCAGAAATGAATCTTCCAAATGGACAATGACCCGAAACTACTGCCAAACTGGTAACAAAGTAGCTTAAAGATAACCAAGTTAATGTTTTGGAGCGGCCATCACAAAGCCCTGATCTCAGTCCTATTGAAAATTTATGGGCAAAGCTGAAAAGGCCGGTGCGAGCACAGTGACCTCTAAAGTTTGCTCAGTTACACCAGTTCTGTCAGGAGGAAGGAGCCAAAATTCCTACCAACTATTGTGAGAAGCTTGTAGAAGGATCCAGAATGTTTGACCCGAGTCCTACAGTTTAAGGGCAAAGCTACCAAATGGATGGAAACTTCTAACTTTACAGAAAGTAATAAAATGCCTTAAAAATTCTCCCTTTCATTATTCCGGCATTTGGCAAATAGAAATAATTTTGGTTCCTAATTGACCTAAAATGGGGAAGGTTTATTCTGATTTCATGTCAGAGAGTGAGAAAAACCTGCAGATGGGGCTTCTTATATTGAGTGGATGGAAACTTCTGGCTTAGATAACTAACTGAAACTGAAGAATATTAATGTGTACATAGCCATGTAAAATTCTGGATCCTAGCTGGTGGCAGCTCTGGGGTCAGAGATGGGGTCTCCACTGGAGCAGATTGGTTCTTGCCTTGTGGGTTTCAGGGCATTCACCAGTGGGGAAAGGCCGGTCAACCTCCCTTCGCTACTTTTTCCCCACCCTATGGTTGAACTTGATGGACACATGTCTTTTTTAAACCGTACTATGTAACTATGTAACTGTATGTATTAATAACTACCTGCTGTGGAGCCAGCACCATGGCATTGTTTGCTCTACTTTGCAGGTATATTGATGATCTATTGCTTATTTGCGGTTCTGATTTGGAACCTTTGGAATGTTTTGTTACCTTTCTTAATCCCAATGCTTTGAACCTACAGTTTACTGTGCAAAGTGACAATGTATGCCTGTCACAAGGTTCTGATGGAGGCGCACATGGTTCTATAATGTAACCCAGAGAGAGCAATACCATATAACATGCCACTAGCTGCCATCCCTCATATGTGATTGAACCACTTCCTGTAGTAGAATTGAGGAGCTGAGAGGGCTTATTCCTCAAATATATCTTATCTTGAGGAACGTGAGGCAATTACCAGAAGATCTATTCTAAGTCTCATATTCTAAGATTCATTGACATTGCAGAAGGTAAGAGACATTATGACTGACAGGGAGGTTTATAGGAGCGACACATCATAACTTACTCTTTTAAGTCCTTACACAGTTTTCTTATATTGTTGAGATTGTTAACAAATATCTACTAATGCTGAATGATTCAAAGGAATAACTTTACAGCCTTTTCTACAGAGCATTCATGTTCTATTAAGGGTTGTATCGCCTGTAACAGGACTCGGGTAATTTGTCTGATTATTTGGATGAAATGTCAAAACATTTGGTTGTCTGTAGTATTAGGAAGCTGAATGTCAATGTACTATAACATATATAGGGTTTCAGAGATGTGACCTGTAGACACTCTTTATCATATGCTTCAAAATATTTTATGGAAATTCATTAAAGGGACACTTCTGCTTTCAAAGCAGTGGAAATTGATAAAGTCACCACCAGTCCTCCTGCACAAGAGAAGTGGGTGAGCTGGGAAATGTATATCACACATATAAATGCATTTGGCTCTTCTCATCTCCAGGTCAGCTACGGCGCCATGGATCCCATCTTTACCGACCGCTTACAATTCCCACACGTTTACCGGATGGTTCTTAATGAAAATTATCAGCATCGGGCCGTGGTCCAATTATTGAGACACTTTGGCTGGAATTGGGTGGGAATCTTGAGTGGAGATGATGACAGCAGCCAGAGGGGAAGCCAAAACCTTAAGAACCTTATCACCAGCAGTGGAGGTTGTGTGGAGTTTCTTTACACGGTCACTGAAGAGTTAAAAAATTATAAAACTGCAATAAACTTGCAAAAAAAATCAGCTAAAGTAATTATTGTCAACACTGACCTGGAGTTTCTGAGATTTGTGAAAGAA
Organism: Phyllomedusa bahiana; assembly: GCA_025379985.1. Taxonomy (NCBI): domain Eukaryota; kingdom Metazoa; phylum Chordata; class Amphibia; order Anura; family Hylidae; genus Phyllomedusa; species Phyllomedusa bahiana. The sequence goes on from JAODAL010050543.1 coordinate 17,619, forward strand.
AGTTATAACGAAGCAATAGATAAAGTCTGGATCATTCTATCGAACCTGATTGGCCCTCAGATAAAACTCATGGCAGAAAGATTCATGTATCAGTTAAACGGCTCTCTGATCCTGGTAATCCATAAGGGGGACATTCCCGGCCTCACTGAGTTTTTGTACAATGTAACCCCCTACAGTCACAAGGAGGATAAACTATTGGAAAAAGTTTGGTTGCACTTGTTTGACTGCTTTCCAGTGGTGGATAATATAAGCGGGGTCATGCGAACTGGAGAACCTTGCTCTGGTAACGAGACGCTCGAGTCCATTTCACTTCTTTTCTTTGACACAGTCAATTTCAGATTTGTGTACAGTATTTACACTGCTGTTTTACATTGTGGCACATTCTCTCCATGAGATGCTCTTGGATAAATCCTCTGGAATCAGTACGGACCCTTCCATCCAGGAGAGACCTCTACAGCCGTGGAAGGTTTACTAATACTTTTCACTCAATTGAAGTTACTTAACATAAAATTGTGCTGTGTAGATACAACGCTGTTCCTTCTTAACCCGTTACTCAGGCTCTGACTGCTGGGTCTGTCTCCTCCGCTGTAGTACCGTCACTGCTGGGTATATTCCTCCTCCCTCAGGTTATGGCTGCTGGGTCTGTCCCCTCCGCTGTAGTTTGGTCACTGCTGGGTATATTCCTCCTCCCTCAGGATATTGCTGCTGGGTCTGTCCCCTCCGCTGTAGTACGGTCACTGCTGGGTATATTCCTCCTCCTCAGGTTATGGCTGCTGGGTCTGTCTCCTCCACTGTAGTACGGTCACTGCTGGGTATATTCCTCCTCCCTCAGGTTATGGCTGCTGGGTCTGTCCCCTCCGCTGTAGTACGTTCACTGCTGGGTATATTCCTCCTCCCTCAGGTTATGGCTGGAGGGTCTGTCCCCTCTACTGTAGTACGGTTACTGCTGGGTATATTCCTCTCTCCCCCTCAGGTTATGGATACTGGGTCTGTCTCCCCCACTGTAGTACGGTCACTGCTGGGTATATTCCTCCTCCCTCAGGTTATGGCTGCTGGGTCTGTCCCCTCCGCTGTAGTACGGTTACTGCTGGGTATATTCCTCTCCCTCAGGTTATGGCTGCTGGGTCTGTCCCCTCCGCTGTAGTACGGTCACTGCTGGGTATATTCCTCCTCCCTCAGGTTATGACTGCTGGGTCTGTCTCCTCCACTGTAGTATGGTTACTGCTGTGTATATTCCTCCTGCTCCCTCAGGTTATGGCTGCTGGGTCTGACTCCTCCACTGAAGTATGGTTACTGCAGTGTATATTCCTCAACCTCAGGATCTGGCTGCTGGGTCTGTCCCCTCTGCTGCAGTACGGTCACTGCTGGTATATTCCTCCTTCTCCCTCAGGTTATGGCTGCTGGGTCTGTCTCCCTCCCACTGTAGTTTGTTTACTGATGTGTATATTGATCCTCCTCCCTCAGGTTATGTCAGCTGGGTCTGTCTCCTCCACTGTAGTATGGTTACTGCTGTGTATATTCCTCCTCCTCCCTCAGGTTATGGCTGCTGGGTCTGTCCCCTCCGCTGTAGTACGGTCACTGCTGGGTATATTCCTCCTTCACCCTCTGGTTATGGCTGCTGGGTCTCTCTCCTCTACTGTAGTACGGTTACTGCTGGGTATATTCCTCCCTTTCCCTCAGGTTATGGCTGCTGGGTCTGTCCCCTCCGCTGTAGTATGGTCACTGCTGGGTATATTCCTCCTCCCTCAGGTTATGGCTGCTGGGTCTGTCCCCTCCGCTGTAGTACGTTCACTGCTGGGTATATTCCTCCTCCTCCCTCAGATTATGGCTGCTGGGTCTGTCTCCTCCGCTGTAGTACGGTCACTGCTGGGAATATTCCTCCTCCCTTAGGTTATGGCTGCTGAGTCTGTCCCCTCCGCTATAGTAGGGGGACTGCTGAGTAAATTCCTCCTGCCACAGGTTATGGCTGCTGGGTCTGTCCCCTCCGCTGTAGTACGGATACTGCTGGGTATATTCCTCTCTCCCTCAGGTTATGGCTGCTGGGTCTGTCCCCTCCGCTGTAGTATGGTTACTGCTGGGTATATTCCTCTCTCCCTCAGGTTATGGCTGCTGGGTCTGTCCCCTCCGCTGTAGTACGGTTACTGCTGGGTATATTCCTCCTCCTCAGGTTATGGCTGCTGGGTCTGTCCCCTCCGCTGTAGTACGGTTACTGCTGGGTATATTCCTCCTCCTCCCTCAGGTTATGGCTGCTGGGTCTGTCCCCTCCGCTGTAGTACGGTCACTGCTGGGTATATTCCTCCTCCTCCCTCAGGTTATGGCTGCTGGGTCTGTCCCCTCCGCTGTAGTATGGTCACTGCTGGGTATATTCCTCCTCCTCCCTCAGGTTATGGCTGCTGGGTCTGTCTCCTCCGCTGTAGTACGGTTAGTGCCGGGTATATTCCTCTCCTCCCTCGTTTAGGGCTGCGGGGTCTGTCTTCTCCGCTGTATTTACGAACCACTGCTTGGGTATTATATTTGGGCCAACTTTTGAAAATGAAAAAGCAGGAGATTGCAGACGGCGGCGCGCGGCGGGCGCCGCGGCAAACATTTTCATTGTCCCACCCAACTTTGCGGTGTGCCCCGCCCCCGGCAAAAAGCCACACCCACTCCACCTAACTGCATAACGGCTTTGGAAGGAAAAACCAGTAATGCCCTTTTAGCCAGGTAGTAACCCCCCCATAAGCAGGTAGTGCCCCTTACAGGCAAAGGGAGATGCCCCTTTTGTAGCCAGGTAGGTGCCCCCCTTTGTTAGCCAGGTAGGTGCCCCCATTGTTTGCCAGCTAGTCCCCCCATTGTTGCCAGTTTGTTGCCCCCGCTGTTGCCAGGTAGATGTCCCCTCTGTTGCCAGCTAGTGCCCCATTGTTGCCAGCTAGTGCCCCCTCTGTTGCCAGCTAGTGCCCCCTCTGTTGCCAGCTAGTGCCCCCTCTGTTGCCAGGTGGTGCCCCCAATGTTGCCAGGTGGTGCCCCCTCTGTTGGCAGGTAGTGCACCCTCGGTTTGCAGGTAGTTGTCCCCTCTGTTGCCAGGTAGATGTCCCCCTCTGTTGCCAGGTAGATGTCCCCCTCTGTTGCCAGGTAGATGTCCCCCTCTGTTGCCAGGTAGTGCCCCCTCTGTTGCCAGGTAGATGTCCCTGTTGCCAGGTAGATGCCCCTTCTGTTGCCAGGTAGTGCCCCTCTGTTGCCAGGTAGTGCCCCATTGTTGCCAGGTAGTGCCCCCTCTGTTGCCAGGTAGTGCCCCCTCTGTTGCCAGGTTAGTGCCCCCCATTGTTGCCAGGTAGTGCCCCCTCTGTTGCCAGGTAGTGGTCCCATAGGTTCCCAGCTGGTCTCCCCTCAGTTGACAGCTCGTGCCCCCTATGTTGCCAGGTGGTGCCCCCATTGTTGCCCGTTTGTGCCCCCTCTGTTGCCAGGTAGTGCCCCCTCTGTTGCCAGGTAGATGTCCCCTCTGTTGCCAGCTAGTGTCCCCTCTGTTGCCAGCTAGTGCCCCCTCTGTTGCCAGGTAGTGCCCCCATTGTTGCCAGGTAGTGTCCCCTCTGTTGCCAGGTAGTGTCCCCTCTGTTGCCAGGTAGTGCCCCCTCTGTTGCCAGGTAGTGCCCCCATTGTTGCCAGGTAGATGTCCCCTCTGTTGCCAGGTAGATGTCCCCTCTGTTGTCAGGTAGATGTCCCCATTGTTGCCAGGTAGTGCCCCCTCTGTTGACAGGTAGTGCCCCCATTGTTGCCAGGTAGTGCCCCCGCTGTTGCCAGGTAGTGCCCCCATTGTTGCCAGGTAGTGCCCCCCATTGTTGCCAGGTAGTGCCCCCTCTGTTGCCAGGTAGATGTCCCCTCTGTAGCCAGGTAGATGCCCCCCTGTTTCCATGTAGTGGCCCCTCTGTTGCCAGGTAGTGCCCCCTCTGTTGTCAGGTAGATGCCCCATTGTTCCCACGTAGTGCCCCTCTGTTGCAGGTAGATGTCCCCTCTGTTGCCGGGCAGAGCCCCCCATATAGCTAATAAAAAATAAAATAATAAAAATCCACTTACCTCACCAGGCTCCTGCAGCGCTTGCCAGCTCCGACGATCTCCACAGCGGCGCAGGGGGAAGTGAGAGCAGCCGCGCGTCACTCCCCTGCAGCCGCGCGTCACTCCCCTGCAGCCGCGCGTCACTTCCCCCTGCGCCGCTGACCTGTATGCACGGCGCGCACAGACGCCGTACATACAGGGGGAGGAGGGGGAGGGGAACGATCCCTCCTGCCTCCTCCCCCGCTCAGCGAGACTCCGGGCGGGTGAAGCCCGGGGGCAGCGACCGCTTCACCGCCTGTAGGAGCGGCCCGGCGGCGCCAGAGTAGCGCACTAGCGTACTCCCGGGGCCGCGGCCATTTAAAGAGCCCCCGGGCCCCTGCTGGCGGCGGGGGAATGCCAACTCCCCGGGAGGGCGGGGGGGACCCCAAATGGGGGGACCCCCGCCAAAAACGGGAGAGTTTGGCATGTATGGGTATATTCATCCTCCCTCAGGTTATGGTGCTGGGGTCTGTCTCCTCCGCTGGAGTATGGTCACTGCTGGGTATATTCCTCCTCCCTCAGGTTATGGCTGCTGGGTCTGTCTCCTCCGCTGCAGTATGGTCACTGCTGGGTATATTCCTCCTCCCTCAGGTTATGACTGCTGGGTCTGTCCCCTTCACTGTAGTAGGTCACTGCTGGGTATATTCCTCTCACTCAGGATATGGGTGCTGGGTCTGTCCCCCCCCGCTGTGTAGGTTACTGTGGGTACATTCCTCCTTCTCCTCAGGTTATGGCTTTCTGGGTTGGTCCCCTCCCCTGTAGTATGGACACTGCTGGGTATATTCCTCATCCTCCCTCAGGTTATGGCTGCTGGGTCTGTCCCCTTCGCTGTAGTACGGATACTGCTGGGTATATTCCTCCACATCCCTCAGGTTATGGCTGCTGGTTCTGTCCCCTCCACTGTAATACAGTTACGGTTGGGTATATTCCTCCTCCTCCCTTAGTTTATGGCTGCTGGGTCTGTCCCCTCCGCTGTAGTACGGTCACTGCTGGGTATATTCCTCCTCCCTCAGGTTATGGCTGCTGGGTCTGTCTCCTCCGCTGTATTACGGTCACTGCTGGGAATATTCCTCCTCCCTTAGGTTATGGCTGCTGAGTCTGTCCCCTCCGCTGTAGTACAGTCACTGATGGGTATATTCCTCCTCCTCAGGTTATGTCTGCTTGGTCTGTCCCCTCCGCTGTAGTACGGTCAGTGCTGGGTATATTCCTCTGTCCATCAGGTTATGGCTGCTGGGTCTGTCTCCTCCGCTGTATTACGGTCACTGCTGGGAATATTCCTCCTCCCTTAGGTTTTGGTGCTGAGTCTGTCCCCCGCTGTATTACAGTCACTGCTGGGTATATTCCTCCTCCTCAGGTTATGGCTGCTGGTCTGTCCCCTCCGCTGTAGTACGGTCAGTGCTGGATATATTCCTCTGTCCATCAGGTTATGGCTGGTGGGTCTGTCCCCTCCGCTGCAGTATGGTCACTGCTGGGTATATTCCTCTTCTCCCTCAGGTTATGGCTGCTGGGTCTGTCTCCTCCGCTGTAGCACAGTTACTGCTGGGTATATTCCTCTCCTTCAGGTTATGGCTGCTGGGTCTGTCCCATCTGCTGTAGTACGGTCACTGCTGGGTTTATTCCTCTCTCCCTCAGGTTATGGCTGCTGGGTTTTGTCTCCTCAGCTGTAGTACGGTTATGTGGGTATTTTCCTCTTCCTCAGGTTATGGCTGCTGGGTCTGTCCCCTCCGCTGTAGTACGGTCACTGCTGGGTATATTCCTCCTCCCTCAGGTTATGGCTGCTGGGTCTGTCCCCTCCGCTGTAGTATGGTCACTGCTGGGTATATTCCTCTTCTCCTCTTCTTCTTCTATCTTTTGTCGGAGGGATGCAGACACCCTGTGACGCAAGAACTAATCTAAAGAGAAGGATTTGGGTAATTCTTGCAGTTGTACCTGTTGTCCCTCTGAACCTTCAGTCAATATTTTCTTTGGTTTCTCTACTTCCAGCTTAATAGATTCATTAGGAGGGTCCATTTTACTTCCCGCTCTGGTGAGGAGATTTATTTTACTGAAGATGGAGAGGTTCCCAGAGAGCTTGATCTCCAGAACTTGCTCACTCAGTCTAGCGGCTCCACAATGTTTGGGTTCCTTCTTATTAAAGATGTATCTGTTATTGATGTGGGAACATACAACATCTCGGCTCCTGACGGCCACCAGCTTGTCATCAATGACAGTCAGATCCACTGGCACCAATGCTTCACCCAGGTGAGTTATCTGAGCCATCAGGGCCTGTCCTCTTCTTTGTGTTTAGTTCACTTGATGGATAACTGAGGGCCTTTCCCTGTGTGAGCAGGAATAAGTGTGGTGCCCTCTGTATCCAGTGTGTTACTACTCTTCGGTTTCTCAATGATTTCTTATAGGATCCTTTAGCATTTTGTATTTTAGATGCATCATGAGTAGTGTCGATCGAGGAAAGTTAAGTTCAAGGCAAATTTCACGTTCGCCACGCCATTTTTTGTTTAATTTTTGCTGCTTCCTTCACTTTTGGCGGCCATCAGAGCACAGAGGAGTGTCATCGCTGAGGGTATAGGGCTCTCAGTGACTGCTAAAATCACATGACCATATTATATATATTTCACTGTATAACCTTGTGAACTACATTTCACGCTCTGTACTGAACGACTTGCTCTCTGTCTGCTTGCTTGCATGCAAGCAGGCACGCGATTTCGCAGTGATTTTAGACAGGAAAAGCTGCTATTAACTGCTCTAGTTAAAGTCTCTAACGATCTCCACACTGCTAAATCTCAGGGCACATACTCGTTGTTGATTCTGCTGGATCTCTCTGCAGCATTTGACACTGTTGATCACCACCTCCTCCTCAACATGCTCAGTGCCATCGGCATCCAGGACACCGCTCTCTCTTGGTTCTCTTCCTACCTCTCTGACCGCTCCTTCAGTGTCTCATTTTCAGGTTCTTCCTCCTCTCCCTCTTGCTATTGGGGTCCCTCAGGGGTCAGTTCTTGGTCCTCTCCTCTTCTCAATCTATACAGCCTCCATTGGCCAAACCATCAGTAGATTTGGCTTCCAGTACCAGCTCTACGCTGATGATACCCAATTATACACCTCTTCCCGCGACCTCACTCCTGTCCTGCTACAAAACACCAGTGACTGTCTGTCCGCTGTCTCTGACATCCTGTCCTCTCTCTATCTCCAACTAAACCTCACTCAAACTAAACTTCTTGTTTTTCCCCCCGCTACTAACCAACCCCCATCTGCTATTTCTCTCTCAGTGTGTGGCACCACCATTTCTCCTAGGCAGTAGGCCCGCTGTCTTGGGGTTATTCTAGACTCTGATCTGTCATTCACCCCTTATATCCAATCCCTTGCCCGCTCTTGTCACCTGCACCTCAAGAACATCTCCAGAATCCGTCCTTTTCTCACTGTGGAAACAACTAAAACTCTCATTGTTGCTCTCATTCATTCTCGTCTTGATTACTGTAATTCCCTGCTTATCGGTCTCCCACTCTGCAAACTCTCCCCTCTCCAATCTGTCCTGAATGCAGCAGCCAGGCTGGTCTTTCTCTCCAGCCGCTATATTAATGCCTCTACCCTGTGTCAGTCTTTGCACTGGGTGCCCATTCAGTACAGAATACAGCATAAACTAATTACTTTCATCCATAAAGCTCTCCACAGCGCTGCACCTCCCTACATCTCCTCCCTCATCTCTGTCTACCACCCTACCCGCTCTCTCCGCTCAGATGCGGAGATCAAACTACGGACCACAATCATCCGAACCTCCCATGCCCGGCTTCAAGATGTTGCACGTGCTGCACCCGTTCTCTGGAACATGCGAGCACGTACCATCAGGCACAAACCTATCCGTCCCAGTTTTAAGAGTGCCCTGAAAACACATCTTCACAGGCAGGCCTACCAAAACCACTAATTGCAAACCCCCACCTTCTATCACACACATTTCTGTCACTCCCTACACAAGGGCACTCACAGGCACTTATCTGTATATAGATGTACAGTCAGGGTGGCAGGTTCACCCAATTTTTATGTAAACCACCCCATATTTATGAAACATGGCTGGACCATTGTAAATTCAGCACTTCTCCCCCGTTGTCTCCCCCAGACACCCTCATAGATTGTAAGCTCTTGCGAGCAGGGCCCTCACACCTTGTGTCTCATCTGTAAGTAGCTCTCACTGTGTAATGTCTGTCTTTTGTCTGTAATTAAACCCTCTACATTGTAAAGTGCTGCGGAATATGTTGGCGCTATATAAATAAAGATTATTATTATTATTATTAGTAAGGGGGGTGTACAGCAATCTTAGGGATTCATAGACAGCAATAGTTAGGGAGTTTAGTATTGCTGGCTGCATCTTTCCCATCTTTATTCTGATTGAAGAAAACGTCATTTTCCAGTTTTGTGGGTACAGTTCTTGCATAACACACCGTTACCAAATCTCCCATAGAAAGAAATCGATTTCAAATACTGTTTGCTTCCTACAAATTATTCTGATCAAAGAAAACTTCATTTTTCCAGTATTAAGGGTAGAGTTCTTGTATAACAGAGCATTGCCAAATCTTTCGCTTTTTAATATTTATCTTTTAATCATGGAGAGAACTGGAGGTGGTAAGCGAGCAAGGAGGGGCGTAAGATGTGGAGCTAGAGGTATGAAGCAAGGCACTCCCTCCAGTGCTCCGGACAGCACACAAGCAAGCACATCATCAGTCACAGGACCGTCAGGCCTGTCATCACTTGGTCAGTTCCCTGTGAGTCTCATTAGAGCGGCGCCAATCTTTTCTTCAGCGGTCAACACACTCTGCATCCAGTGGTTTTACCTCCTTTTTCTCTCAGTCACGGCCACAAATGTCAACATCATCATCAGTCCAACCTGAAGTAAACACGGGCCAAATGTCACCCAATATACAGACCACTGTAATCCATATTCTGAAGATCTCTTTGATGGCACAATGCAGTTGGGGTCAGAAGGCATTTCAAAAGATCAAGAGGCCAAAGAGGATGATTTTGTCTGCTCTGACGCCCAATCGCTGATGCCCTTAGTGGAGGAGAAGGAAGCTGCTCCGTTGGCAGAAATGCCAAGTGATCAGCAATGCCTCGCAGTGCCTGTAGCTTCAAGCCTGCAGCTTGAGGATGTAGACTGTGAGGAAGAGGAAGTCACCTGTGATGATGATGATGATGATGACACTGCGGATCCAACATGGTCTTTTGAGCAGCAGCTGGTGAGCGCATCATCAGTGGAGGAGGAGGATGATGGAGTAGTGTCAATGCAGGTCCGGCCTCAGAAAGGGAGAGGGCGGTCACACAAGTCAGCTGACATTACTCCGCCATCCGTGGTCAGCGATGGCAGAGGGAACACCTGACCGGTACCAGTTTTTCACAGTTGAAGAGGTCCAGGGCCTGTGAAGCCCGGGACTTTATCGTTCAAGCATCAGATTCACCGACTGATGTCATATACCAGATTTGCTTTCAACACATAAGTAGAGTTTTAAGCACCGCGAGCATGAACAGACACATGCATGTACAGCATGAATTGCTGTTGAAGAGTCACTTGGAGAAAAATGGCCGCACAAGTCCTGGGCTTCCAACCACTGTGACATCTTCTGCTTCCTCCTCCGCCTCTTCCAAGCCCAAGTGGTTC
>JAODAL010050544.1:0-27330 GCA_025379985.1 Phyllomedusa bahiana
TCTCACCTCTGCCCCCGCCTCCACTAAAAAATATTTCCCTCCCCCATTCCTCAATTTGCATAAAAAACGCTGTCCATGCCCATCTCTCCCGCCTAGCTACTGAAAACCCCTTCCTGTGGCCTCCCACTAGCACCCGCTCCCCCCCAATCCATCCTCAATCTTGCCGTTGATTCATCTTCCTCGATATCCTCCCCTCCCCTTGCCAATCCCTTCACTGGCTGCCCATTCCCCAAGAATTCAGTTCAAATTATAACCCTGACTACAAGGCTTCCATAACCCTCCCCCCTCCATACTTCTCTCCCCTAATTTAGTACCTCCCCCAGAATCTCCCCCCTCACAGGCCCTTCCCCTTGCCCCCCTTTCCCCATCAGCTCCTCACAAAACCGTTCCAAGATTCTCCCGTGCTTCCCCCAGCTCTGGAACTCCTTACCCAAAAATAGACTCCCCCAACTTTCACCAGTTTCAAAAAACCTGAAAACCCCCAATTCTTCAGGATAGCCTACAACCCCATAACCCCCCCACACTCACCGGCCGCAAACTGTCTGCCCACACCTTCTGTCTCTCCCCTGTTCCCTTGAGATGGTTTAAGCCCTCGCGGGCAGGGCCTCTTTTTTGTATCTGTTACTAGTCTTTTTGTCACCTTGTATTTTTTTCAAACTTTTGTTATGTTGAAAATTCCCCTTAAATGTACGCGCCCTGGAATTAATGGCGCTCTAAAATAAATAATATAATAAAAATAAGTTGTGACGTATGGACCTGGAGCGGGGCCCAAGGTGCGTTTGTTTCTGGCAGCATGATTCAGCCAAAAGATATGCTGGGGGGTTCAAAAAATTTTAAGAAAAACCCCCTCGGATAAATAAACATTGGATGTTGGAAGACTCCCGGGGTTTCAGATGGCCGAATCCCGGGCATGCGCGGTATTGGATATGAATGCCCGCTTTGGCGTACGAGACTCCCGGGCCGGACATCCCCGCGGGCGCGCTGTGTTTGAGACACCGGCGCAAATGCTGTAGTGAATATGGATGCCGGTAAAACGGGGTGATTTGGGTGAGTTTCCAGTGTCTCCTTGGTTTTATTAAGGCTGATTCTTGTGGGTGATTGGCATTAAATGGTGAACATAAACCCCGCAGCCTTTTTCTGACATTCTGTTTTCCAAAACCCCTGATAAAACCCTACTTTTTGTTGGGGGAAAGTGTCGGGATAAGGAAAAAAGGAAATGAAAAGGGTCGTATTTAAAAAAAGAAAAAAACTGTTTTTCTTTATTTGAAGTTTTTCCCTAACATACTAGTGATTTTTTGGAATGGTGACCCCTACATATTTGAATATTTGAGAGATAACCTTTTTTGACTTTGTGTTTGATTGTAAATACTTTTTTGTGACTACTTTACACCTATTGCTTTTTTTTGGGTTGCTATTTGTTTGAGCGTAGGTTGGGAGATAATAGGGTTTTCAGGGTTTACCCTTCCAAAGGGGGGCCGTTTTTTAGGGGAGTGCCCGACCTATTTTTAGGATAGTGTAGGGTCTAAGGTTAGGGAAAGAGTCTTTTGGCTGTATTTATGAGACTATAGTGGTTTTTGCCATAGCTAATATAAGTATTTTGGGGTTTATATGTTGGTGTTTTATAGGCAAGTAATAAAAGGTATATTTTAGAATTAGAGTTTGGTGATAGCTTTCAGTGATATTGACATGGCGACATAGCCTGGAAATGACAGCAGCAGCTGGGAGCCCTGACGGTGAGGTGGAAGCGCATAGAAGGTAAAAAGGGCCCCAGGAAGAGGGGAGGGGGGTGGAATACCAGACCCCTTGTAAGATGTGGGGGGTTAAAGAAGCAGCTGGAAAGGGGGGAACAGGCGGGGGGGCAGCATGAGTATAGTGGGCGGTAGCCAAAAAAATTGGGGTTTGGGTCTGTCCAGGTGTGTGCTGGTGGGTCCCTAAATAATATGGGGTGAGGAAAACGTCATCAAAATCCAGATTCAGGTTGCGCTGATGCGCTGGTATGCCCCAAAACCCCCCTCCATCCACGCAGCTGGACAGTGGAACATGACCCTGATAAACCCCACCCAGTTGCCTGCTTAGGATGGAAAATGGTGCAGTTTGGTAGTGAAATGATTACTTGGTTGACTTATAGGTGACTTTGTCCCCCGTTTTGGGAGGTGAAAAATGCCCCCTTTGGGACCGATCGGGGCCCAAGAGGGTGGAGACCAGAAGTCACCCCTCTGCCAGATGGTGAAAATTTCAGATGCCCCAGCTGGCAAATTTCAGAATGAGGGGGCCAATTTCTGCGCAAGTGCTCTGAGGGCCCCTGCCTCCATTCCACTGTATATCCCATGTGTGTTGGGGTCTCTGCTCAAAGCCCTGCCCTCCAGCTGCTCCTGCCCCTCTTGTCCCGAATAAAAAAAACATCATTTGCCGACCCAATTTGCTCCGATCCCCTTCCCCCTCCCTCCCCTCCAGTTCAGCCCCCGGACTCAATGGCTGTGAGTGTTACCATCCCCACCCCCTGACCGGAGATTTTGCGCATTGTTCCGGGGGGGCATGAAGCGTAGAATGGTTATTCACCGTAGCCCTGGGACGGGACAATAACGTTCCCCCTAAAAGGGGCTTGAGAAAAAGAGGTGTCACGCATGAGCTGCAAAGGTGACATCAAAATTACACAGAGGAGAATCCTGTCACTTAAAATTATCAAAAAATCTTTAAATCCCCTTTTTTGTTCATCTTTTCCCCCTGTTAAATCAATTTCCCCGTTTTCAATTTCCCCGTTCATCAATTTCCCCCTGTTCCATTTCCCTGTTTCAATTTCCCTCTGTTCCTATTTTTCTCCTGTTCACATTTTCTCCTTTTAAGAAATTTCTTCCTTTTCAAAAATTTTTGGTTTTTTTCAATGTTTATATTTTTCTAGTTCTGTTTAGCTCAAGGGGGTGTGTTTTGTTTGGGGGTGTAGGAATGGCAGAAGGCTTGCAAGTTTCTGGCCGATTCTCTAAATGGTGCAGAGTCTACATTGAAAAGGGAGGACAGCGTCCACCCAAATTGGACGGAGCACGGTAGCTTTGCCTTAGGAATGGCTAGAGCATACTGCTGTCTCTTGGCAAAAGTCTCGTGAACGGGGCTGCTTTTGGACGAATACCCGGGGGCAGGAGTTTGGCCGGTAAATGATGTAAAAGAAGGGGGTTTTTTCTTCGGCAGGGTGGTGAAACTTTGACGCCTGAAATGGGGGCGTGCCAGGAGTGTGCTGTTGCTGTGACAGGATGGACCACAACATCTGGACACTTTTCCCGGCCCCTGTAGGGGGACGTGCTATGTTGATGCAGGGCTGTGGTCCAGTTTGGTCCTGGTACGCTTTACTTTTGCCCACAAATTTGAATTTAAACTGTTACTCCCCCTGGTGTCTTGTCAACTGACACCCCGGGGTAGGTGTTTTTCCACCAATGCTCCCATGACTGACTGTTACCCCCCGCTGCCCAAAATTTTTCCCCCGTGCATTTTTCTGCACTGAAAAAAATGGGTGGGCTAATCGGGGTGTTTGGGTCCCCAACCTCGCCTCTGCCACCCTGTCTCCCCCGGGCACCTGCAACTTTAGGGCACCATGTGGGAACAAAACAGCTGCTCTCTTCTCCCAATGATAATGATGAAGCCCTTGCATCTAGGGCCGGGACGATGGGTAGTCGAAGGTAGGCGACCGCCTAGGGCGCCACTCATTCCCAGTCAGAAAAGGGGGCACAAGGAGGCATGGAGTGGGCTGAATTTTCCATTTGGGGGCCCTCAGCTCGGTTCTCTCCAGCTGGTGCTGATGTTACCTTGTCAGGCTGAGTTCCCACTTCAGTTATTTGGTCAGTTTTGCCCCTGTATGTGCCCTGGGAATTGAAGAGTGAAGCGATTCTAAGAGCGGCGGCTGTCATCTGCCTGTCATACTAAAACACAGCATTGCATGAAGACCAAACCACGCTCCCTATGCATATTTGAGCATGGCACAACTTTCTACAACACCCTAAGGCTCTCTGCAGCCAGGAAATAGTTGTTTTTTAACGTGATTCATCGCAAATAAATTCGGGTCGAAATGATTTTTGTCAGAAAATTCGGCGAATCGAATTTTTGAGAAATTTCCCCATCTCTAATAACCAGGGTTACGAATACAACATTGATCCTCCAGCATAGGAGAAAGTAAACTCTCGGACTCAAGATTATCCAAAAACTTTAGAGAAAGGTTTGGAAATGCTCAAGAAACCATTTTGATCCCTGCCACTTGCGTTGCTATTTCGAGCTCATAGACCGTGCAGGGCAAAACAGATGGGAGTCCTCTTCCTCATTGTCTGAGTTCCTCCTCGAAGTAACAGCAAATCTGGCAGGAGAGGAGGAGTGAAGAGATGTGGTTGGTGATGTGGGTCTAGAGTTTAGTTGGTACCTTTCGTCTAGGTAGCTCTGTGCCTCAGCAAGGGAGCGAAAGGTAGATGTGTTTCGGTTTCCATGGAAGATTTTTAAGACTGCAGGGAATAATAATGTGAAATTTATTTGTTTGCGAAATAGAAATGAAGAAAATGGGGAGAAGGCCCTTCTCTGTTTGATTACCTCTACCGAGAAGTCCTCAAAAATGAGAATCTTTCTTCCTTTGAATAAAAGACCAGGTTTCAGCCTTTTAAAAGCCCTCAGGATCGCCACTTTGTTGGTAAAGTCAAGGTACTTTACTATGATTTGGCGGGGTCCTTCTCTCAGGGCTGGGGAAACCCCATTATCTTTGACTGGTTTAGATCTGGTTCGGAGGTCGTGGCCCAGCCAATGCACCCTTTCTGCTTTGCATGCCTAGGGTTTTGGGCAGGTCTTTTTCGCAGAAAGTTATAAGAAGGAAGAATTGCTTCAGAAATACCCAGAATCCGCAGATTGTTCCTTCTGGATCTATTTTCCAGGTCATCAAGCTTTTCGTTGAAGTGTTTGTTCTCCTGTATGACATCAAGAAGTTGTGAGCGGGACTTATCCACCTCATCTTTTAGCTCTTGTAGCTGTAATTCATGGTCTTCCAGGCGTTCTGAATGAATTTTGACATCAGCCTTGACTTGCGCCACCATTCTGGCTACCGAATCAGATAGTGAAGCTTGGAGGTCCGCCGAGATTTGCTTTGCTACTTCTGCTACAATTGTCTTGAGATTTAAACTAGAAGGGTCCAGTATAGAGTGTGGATCAGCCTGTCCCAGTGATGGGTCAATTGGTGTACTGGATACAAGAATTGTATCAGATAATGAGTTTGACTGAGTGTACCAGTCCGTATTCGGAAGGGAGTCCCCTGCCTGATTTTTATCATCAAGGTCTAGATCAGATGATGCTGGGTTTTGTCGCTTAATATCCTTACCAGGCTGTTTCACGTTTTTGGTGCGGCCAATTTTATAGAGAAACTTTTCCATAAACTGGGTTAATGTTGTATGCAGAGAAAAGTAGTTATATACTGAATCTCAAAAAAATATTATTCCTTGGCTGATGATGTAATGTTAGATTAATGGCTGAGATGTCTGGCAGATTTGAAGGTAGGATAGGAGAGGAGGACTTAGGTTAATGTAAATGCTGGTGGCTGAAATATGATGGAGTGCAAAATTTCAATATTATGCAGCTCAGTGTGTTTTAGCTCACATTTGTCTTTTAATATTTTCTCTTTATCTCCACTGCGTAGTAGCAGGAGGCCTTACAAGATAGTTGTTTGCTGCCTACTGTTTACATAGACTTACATAGAGCAGGCCTGTTGAGCAGAGTATAGTGTTGGAGGGAGGAGGAGGGGGGTGTTTAGCTTAGCAGAGGTTGAAGCCGGATCTCTGAGCGCCCGCTTCGGTGTGTCTCGGTGCCCTCTGCTTGAGCCAGGTGCTGACAAGGGTTATTAGGCTTATAGCCCAGCGGTTAGGCGGGTGATAGCGTAGGTGAATGCCGCATGTCTGGTGAGTCCTGCTGCCTCAGAGCTCCCGAGCTAGCTTCACCACCGCATGGCACTGGAAGTCAACACAGCTGTCTTTAATGCAGGTAATGAGTTGATTAGGAGCGTCTAAATGGTGTGTATGAGCCAGAACTGGTTGGTAGGGGATCAAATATTTATTTCTCTCAGCAAAATGCAAACAAATGTATATGATTTATATAATGTGATTTTCTGGATTTTATTTTGGATATTGTATCGCTCAATGTTAAAATTAACCTACCCTTAAAATTATACTGTTCATGTCTTTGTCAGGGATCAACTAATTATTTCCTTCACTGTATGAGTCAGTTGTTTCTATCTCAGAGCCTGTGAATCTAGTTTCTTATTTTATGTCCATGCTGTTTGTAGTTTTTAAAATCCATTTGGGTATTTGGTGCCTTATATCCTGTTTTCCCAGTGTAAACTTTGTCCCTTTAATAGTCTTGCAGGTCCCTTTGAAATTTAGTTTTTTTTTTATCTGCATTATCAATGTTTTCACTTTTTCCTCCATTTTATACAAAATTTTATCATCAGTTTTGCAGTGATTTTTCCAGTTCCTCTATATCACTTTTTATGTTTATTCATTCGATTTCTTCATTCTCCATTATCAAGTTCATGAATGCCAGTGAGTAGGTACTAAGGATTTCATTCCACTTTTTTTAAATACTTTTACAAATTCTCCTGGATAGAATGAGGTAGATATTTTATATCCCTCGATCCCCGGTGTTCATACCCATTTTCGTTTAAGTTTTCAGTGTTTCAAAGTCCCACCATGTTTTTAATTCTAGGGTCTGTTTCTTTTCAAAGACCTTATCTACACAGCACTGTTTTTTGTTGTTGAATTTTTAAGCAAAAATCTGTATGTAACTAGTGCCCATAGACCACAATAGACAATCCGAGCTATAGTCCACACAGCATGGATTTTCTATTTTTGGATTTCTGAATTGCCGGCATATAGAAGATGTTGAATCTTACAGATTCTAGTACACTTCTATGTACTGGGCCAGCCAAAATCTGAGACCTTTCTGTGGTTTTTTTTGTACAAACCTGAGCCAAAAACCAAAACTACGGCAATGTTAAAATACCATTGGATTTCCGGCTGGATTTTAACATACATGTGTAGACATTGCTAAACAATATGGGGAACATGCATGAAAACTGACTTACTTTGTTGCCCATAGCAACCAATCACAGATCCCCTCTCATTTTTTTCAGAGCACTTTATGAAATTAAAGGGTAGCTGTGATTTGGTTTCTAGGGTCAAGAACAAAAGTCATAGACCTAGACAGTTTACATACATGTGGCCTTATGTCTTCATACTCCTTGATTAAAGGGTCCACAACAGCTTCTAAATTGAAAAACCAGAGCCAGTTTGGCCTGTCGATTCATAGTGGTGTATGTTACGGACATATATTAGGAGATAACTTGTTTTAACTCGTCAAGTAAAAAAAAAAATATTGGGATGAGCACTCAGAGCTCCATCAGCGTTTTATAGAATTTTAATGTGTTAAAAAGGTGTTATTACTACTATTATATGGAAGTGCTGACAATGCTCTCTTTTTATACCGGAAGTGATAAGCATCATTATCCAATTTTGGACTATTTTTGCTGTTTGCTTATATTTGAGCTCTGAGTGTTCCTCCCCAAAATATAGTATACATAGAACTTTTTTTCCTTGGCTTTTTACAAAATGATCAGTTTGTATATTTAAATCTCCTTATTTATATCTTGCAACATATTCCTCTATGAATCGAGAGGCACAGGTTTTTAATTAAGAACCTGTTTTGAACCCTTTAATCGAGGAGTATAAAGATATAGGGCGACGTGTCCCATTAGGGCTACGCCTTTTTTTGTGTATTTTGAGCCAAAAAACTGTAGATACCCTATTCTCTATATAAATGAACTGTCGTACACCAAAACTAGGCGCATTATACGCCAGGCACGACGCATTGGAATGCACCTAAAGTAGGTGCATCAAATATGCTACCAATGATATGCTATGCGCCTACATTATGCTACTGCCTCTAGATTAGGCGCATCATTTTTACTATGCAAGGTATACCAGACACCAGATTATTGACAGGTTCATTCATTCAGGCGCACTATACACTCATTTAACCCCTTCCCGACATAGGACGTATGCATACGCCCTAGAAGGAAGTGACTTCCCACAAATGGACGTATGCATACGTCCTGGCGATCGCGCGGGCTTGCGGGCGCGCCGCGCGCGATCGCAACATGGGACCAGCGGTAAATTACCGCTGGCCGCATGCCGTATTACCCGCGGCTGAAGTGAGCTCCGGCCGCGGGTGATTACCGCTTCATTACCACAGTCTGCCATGGCTGCGATAATGACGCCGCAGGCAGGAGGAGTGAGCTCCTCCTGCCTGCGTCCGTCGGCTGCCGCACTGCAGTGCGGCACCGATCTCCTGTCTGATGGTCTCGAGAAGTGAACGGCACTTCCCGGGGTCATCTGTGATGTCACCATGCCCACAATGCATTGCGGGCATGGTGACTAGTAGTTGTCATGGCGACCAGTACACAGTACTAGTACTGTGCACTGGCCTGCCTTCTAACAGCAATCTGATGATTGCTGTTAGAAGAAAAAGTGAAAAAAGTGAAAAAAAAGTAAAAATAAATGTCAAGAGTGAAAAAAAAGTAAAACACAAACACGAAAAATAAAATAAAAACACGTACACCGCCCTTTTCCCCTTTACAAACGCCAATCGCCCCAAAAAAGATCAAAAATAAATAAAGTACCCATATTTGGTATTGCCGCGTGTGTAACGACCCACCCTATAAATCTGTCATGTTAATTAACCCGTACGGCAAACGCCGTAAAAAACAAAAACAGTCACAGAATTGCGATTTTTGTACATCCTGCAGCACATAAAATGGAATAAAAAGCGATCAAAAACTCATATAAACGCCAAAGTTGTACCAATTAAAACTTCAGTTCATCCCGCAAAGAAAAAGTCCTTACACGTCTCTGTATACGGAAAAATAAAAAAGTTCTGGCTCTCAGAAGACAGCAATGCATAAATATTTTTTAACACAATAAAAACACTTTTTTGTGTTTCAAAATTAAAAAGTGCTTCAAAATTTAAAAAAACTAATCGCATTGACCCAGAGAGTAAAGCTAACTGGTCATGGATACTGCATGGTAAGCGCTGTTAAAAATAGGATTGCAGTATTTTCTTCACCCTGTCTTCCAAAAAACGGATTTAAAACTGATCAAAAAGTCTTGTCCCCCCAAAAATGATACCAATAAAAACGTAAAACTCATCCCGCAAAAAACAAGCCCCTACACAGCTCTGTACACAAAAAAATAAAAAAGTTATGGCTCTCAGACTATGGCGATGCAAAAACGTGTTTTCCTTTTTGAATAAAAGTGCTTTGATTGTGGGGGCGTGGCCTAACCGGGAATGTGAGTGGACGTCCCTGGTGAGAGCTCCTGCCCCAGAACTAAAAAGGAAGGGGCCCTCAAATAACCCTTAGAAGACCCCGATCGTTCCTGCCCCCCCGGATCTTACACCCCCCAGTGCAAAGCCCCTTTTTTGAGCCCTTTCCACGAGGGGAATCCTTCCCCACGGGGAAAAGGAAAAGAAGAAGTAAGGGGGGGAAAATAAGGGGGAAAAAGGGGCAAAAGGAAAGGGATACGGGGGGGTTGGAAAAGAAAAAAAAAGGAAATTAACCCCGGGGGGGGGGCCTGTAGTCCAGGAGGGGGCTGCGGCCCGGGGTTTTTCCCGTGGGGCCTCAGCGAGGGGGGGAAACCCGGCCCACTTAAAGGGGCACGGCCTGCGGGTGGGGGTATTCAAAGGAAAACCCCCGGGGGGCCGCAAATTTTTTGGGGGCCCGGCCCCCAAGGGCGGGTAGGCCCTGAGGGAGAAACTTGCGCAAGGGGGGGGAAAACCGGGCCTGGGTTTGGGGCAGGGTTTTGGGGCCCCCCCGCCCGGTTATTTGGTAGGCCAAGGGTCCCTTTCCCCAACGATTTTTTCCGGGCCCGGGGGGCCCCCCTTAGGGGAAACCAAGGGAGATTCCAAAAATTTGGGGGGGGGGGAGGGGCCACCACGGACCCCTGACTTTTTGGGGCCGGACTTGGGGGCCAACCCCTTAAATTTTGGGGGCCCCTTTGGCCTTGGATGGGGGGAATTTTGTGTTACCCCGGGGGGCTTCAACCGGGGGATGGTTCGGGGGGAAGGGGTTCCCCCCCCGCATACCCGTGCATACAAGTGCGGGCCCCCCCTGCTTAAACTCTCGGGCCCCCAAAAGGGCGGGAAGCCCCCTTAATCACAACAAAAAAGGGACTCTTCAGCCCCCGCCCTGTTTTAAAATTCAATTAGCCCGGGGCAAAAATAAACCCCAGGGGAAGCCTTCTCTAACAGCTTAAAATTTGTGTCCCAATATCCTGTGCCCCTCCCCTTTGTCGGCCAAAGAATTTACTGCAGACTAAACCTCAGAGACAATTTATTGGCCTGCCTTAAACCGAGTACATAGATCTTTTGGGCCCCTTTTCCCTCCCCCCTGAGGATAAAAATTCCGAGCCCCTTTCCCTAAAGAAACCCCCCTACCTCCCCTTTCCGGTTTCCAAAGGGATCACCCCCGGAGGGGTGACCTCAGAAAACTGTACTTACCTCCCGAGGCTCCTCAAAAAGTACTCGGCCTTTAAGCACGGACGGGACCTTTTCAAACATAACTAATTTAAAGGGGGAAAAACTTTTCTTTCCCCCCTTTTCCCCCCCTCCCTATCTTAACACGGACACCCCTACTAAAAAAATTTTTTAAATTCCCGGACGCGGGGGCCTCTGCTTCCACATGGGGACCCCTTAACTTTTATCCGTTTGGGGAAATTTTAAACCCTGAGATCCCCTAAAAATTTTCTCGAGAAAAATCGGCTTGGGATCATTTTTTTCCTGTCTGCTGGAAACATGGGCACCCTCCAAAAAAAACCCCGGGCAACAAGAATCAAAGCCCCCCAGAATATTTTCCTCTACCCCAACCCAAAAAAGGGAATTTTAAAGATTTCCCCCTCCCTCGCCCCCCCACTCCCTTCTAGAGGGGAAAATCATTGGCCCCAGAACACCAGGTTCTTCCGAACTCTAAACCTCTCACAGTGGCCCCCCTCCCGCATCTTTCTCCTTTTTCCCAGATCTTCCCTTCAATCAGACATAAAACAGTTTGATGGACTTTTTTTTAAAAGAAAGCTTTCTTTCATTAGCCTCGGGGTCCCAGTTTCACATTAAAACAAAAAATTTCTAAATTTGCAAAGTCCCAAATTAAAAAATTCCCGATAGACGCAAACCGCAATCTTGGGGGAGGTGCGTCGCCTGTAAATTTTAAAGTCCTGGACCGGGAAAAAGACGGGTTCGGGCGCAACAATTTTAAGGGAATTTAGGGGTACCCCCAAAAAATAAACCCCGGATAAAAAAAAAACCTTCCTCCCCTGACCTGATGGCTTCCCCTTTAACCAATGTTTCCCCAAATTAGATCTAAACTATTGTTAGGGTCCACAGACCCCCGAAAGCGAAAAAAACCTTCCCTTTCCAAAGGGTTCCTAGAGATCCCCATGGGCTAAAATTTTTCCTTTTTTTTTCCAACATCAAAGGGGTTCCTCCGGGTCTTTCGCGGGGAATAAAAAAGCGACCAAGCGTTTCCCCAAGCCCCCGGTCCATTTTCCCAGCCCTACCCACCCACCCCAACGTTGCAAAAACCCGCCCGTAAATTCCAAAACATATACCAAGACCCTTTTGGGGGAAAAGGAAACCCCCAATACCGCGGGGGAAAATTCCCTTAAAAACTAATCAAAAAACAAAAAACGGAACCCAGTTCATCTGCAATACTAAAAATTTGGGGCCCGGGCCTAACCCCCCAAAGTTTAATTTAAACCTTCTCCATCAGAAGTACCCCAAACCCAAAAAAAAGCGTTTGACCGAGTAAACCCACCCGTATGGTCAAAAAAAAAAGGGTCATAAAGTTCCCCCAGGTTTTGGGCCCCCCAAAGGAATGGGGTCTTAAACCCCCTTTAAACCCTTTTGGGGAGGGTTTTCTCTCTAGTTTCTCACTGGGTCATTTGTCCCCCTTTTTTCCTATCCCCCCTTTGGGTGTCCTTAGTTCTCGGGTTGTTAGGAAAGGACGCCCCATTTAAAGATTCTAACCGGGAGAATCCCTTCTCTCATCTGAATCCATAATAATGTTGTTGGTTATTTTTCCCACTTTTTATTTTAATTTTTTTGTTAAATGTTAAAGGCCAGCTGATTTAACGTCTTTCCTTTTCAGGCATCTTGAGGAGGGGGGGGAAAACTCGGTCCCCTCCTACACAATTTCCCTTTCTGTGCTTCAATGGGGGTGGGGAAAAACATGTCCCTAAATGCTAACAGGTTTTAAAAAATTTCCCCCTTTTTAAAAAATCTTTTTTTCTGGAAAAAGGGGATCCCAGATCCCCACGCAGAAAGGGATTCTGTGTTTCAAGGAAAAAAAATTCTTTTAAAAACAAAATTTCCCCTTTTGAATGCAAAACAGAAATTTTTTCTTTGGGGGGTTCCAAATTTACACTTTTTCGTAAAAAAAAAAGGGGTATCCTTTTTTATTAAAAAATTTGGTGTCCCTTTTCCCTTTTTTCTGAACCCCCTTTGTGGATGAAAAAGGGGCGAAATTTTTAATTTTTTAACGATGCTCCCCCAAAAGCTGCCCCGTGCACATAAATTGGAATCTATGCTTTCCCAACCAACACCGGGTTTCCCCATCTTTGAAAAAAGGTTTAAATAAAAATTTGGGAAAAAAGCCAAAAGGTATTTTAAAAATTTGCGGAGACTTTTTAAAGCAGTTATTGGGGTAGGTTTGGTAGATCAGGGTTTGCGGGTCTAAAAGTTCCCCAGAACTGAGTGGTCTCTTGCGGAAAAAGAACCACCGATCCTGGAGAAAAATTTCTCCATCCCCTTGGGAGAAAAGACTTCCCTCTATTCGCGGGGGTAAAGATTCGCATTCTTGAAAAAGTTCCCCTTTTTCCCCTTCTGTATAGGGCAGCCCTTTCTCCTAGGGCCCCCAACCCCCCTCCAAAACGGAACTTTAAAACCCTTGGTCGGGTTCCCCTGGGCCCCCAAACTTCTAACTTTAAATATAGGCCAAATACCCGCTTTCCCCCTTTTTCCCCCCCCCCGGGGATTTGAAAATTTTTTTTGGGCCCCAAAACCAAAAAATTTACTAAAGGATATCCCCAAAACTATCTCAGACTACTTTGAAAATTTAACGCCCCCACGGCCCTTCTGTTGAAACTTTTTGGGGGGCCCAAAAAGGCAAAATTTTTGGAGGAGTGTTTCAGAAAGTTGGGCCCGGGAGAAAGCGCCTTAGGGAGTCTCCCCGCTTCCACCACCTTTGTTTAGATTAAAAATTTTGAACCCCAAATTTAAACTGTTTCCCCCTAAAACCCCCAAAAAGGAAAAAATCACAAAAACTTTGAACCAAAATTTTTAATCCTACAATTTCAACAATAAAAATTTCACTAAAAAAAACTCCGCTGGAACTTTTACTTTCAGGGGGATGGCCAAATAGAATCCTTCACGAAGAGTGGAAAAATTCAAAAAGGCTTAAAAAACCGGGGCCCCCATATTACCTCTTCCCCATCTGGCCCCGGGTCCTTGCCCCCAAAATGTCTTAAAGCGGTTTTCAGATTTAATAAGCTCTTTTTTAAACTACAAATTTTTATAAAACCCCTCCCCCCGTTTTTTAAAAGAAGCCAAGGGCCAAGTTTTTAAAGGAAAATCTCTTCCCGTCCCTCAAAACAAGACCAAATTTAAAAATTCCCAAAAAATCCCCATCTATTTCAAGAAATGCAGCAAAAAAATCTCTAGATACACTGTAAAAAATCCCGGGGGGCCGAAAGGGTTCACAATGAATATTACAAACTGGGTTTTCCCCTCCCTCCTTTCCCCTTTCATGTCCCGGGCTCTTTAAAGTCATAAACAGATAAGGGGGCACCCCCCAGCAAAATGCCAAACGCCCATATCCTTTAACTAAAAACAAATAGGCAAACCCAGAAGATCTAGTCACAAAAACTACGACCCATCTCGCTACTGAACACCCCACAATTAAAAAATTTTCTCCAAAAATTTGGGCCCAAAAATCAAAGAATTCCTTCCCTATTTAAAATTTAAAGGACCCCGTAGGTTCATTTAAGGGGGAGACAAACCAGGGGTTGGGATTCGGAAAAGAGTTGAACATTATGAAAAGGGCCCCTCACAGAAATTTTCCCTTTTCTCCCCTCTTTTCTTTGGACGGGAGAAAACGTTTTGGGCGAATAAATTTGGGGTTACATGAAAAAGGTACTGAAGGCTTTTTGGGTTTTCCTGGGCAGAATTTTTTCCCCGGCCCTTACCCCTCTGTTAAAACTTCCCCCCCACCCCGGGTGTTTGCTCTGGGTTCCTGTCTGTCAAGGTTTTTACATAACAAAGGGACAAGACCCAAAGGGTTCCCCTGTCACCCCTTTAATTTTTGACCTCTTGGGAGAACCCGGCAGAAAAAATTTGGAAAGAAAAAGAAATAGAGGGGATTTCTGTATGTTTGGGGAAAATTTTTAAAGTAAATTTTTTTATGGGGATGATACCTCATAATAGCCCCAGAACCCTGAGATCTCTGTTTTTCCCGCGCTCCCTCTCTTCTTTGGGCAGGTACGCACGAATATCTTACTATAGTTTTAAAAATTTCCCAAAACCTTAAATTTCCCCCCACTCAACTGCCCCCCCCCGGTCCTGAAAAAAAAACTTTCCCAATTCATTTTTAAATTTTGGGGACACCCCATTAACCCACTTAGGTATTAAAATCTTCCCGGATAAGAAACCAAAAATTGAACAGAAAACTTAAAGGAAAAAGGTAGAAATTCTCAGAAGAAATTTCCCGACTTAAAAAAATTTCAAAATCTCATGGCTAGCAAAGTATCCCAAAAGTGACAAAAATTTTTTATTATTAACCCCAAATTTTTATACATTCCCCGATCTTACCAAATTTCCCATTCCCCAAAGAAAAGCATTTTAAAAATTTTACAAAAACCAAAATCCCTTTTTTTTTTGGGTATGAAAAAAACCCGAAAAAATAGGAAAAAACCTTTTCAGGAAATCTGCAATGGGGCCTTTCGGTTCCCAAAACCTCCATCAGTACAATTTTAGCATCTGTCCCTTTGGGAACCCCTCTCAACAAAATTGGTGTCGTCAGGGACCCAAAATTGGGTGTCGTTAGAGAACCCCCAAAATCCTAGGGGTTCTTTTTAGGGATTACCCGCTAGCTATGTTATTTGGCTGGAATCCACCAACACTAAGCCTACTCACCATGTCTCACGCAGTAAAGGCTTGGCAAAAACATAGTTACGACAGGGAGAGTAAGCATCACTAAAAATAGATGCCCGCTGTCCATATTATTCTGCCTAGCCCCAGATGTACCCACACAGCTGTGGATAAATCTAGGAATCCATACTGTAGGAGAACTGAGACGGGACCATTACTTCTGCTCATTTGAAGAGCTGACCAGTCGCTTACCAATACCCCGTAATCAATTCTATCTCTTCCTTCAAATTAGACATGCAGTACAAACAATGAAATGGCCAGTAAAAGAGGGCCCCTCTTCCCCTTTCCATAGGCTACTATGGACAAGTGTCTCAACCAAGGGTGGTCTGTCAGCCGCCTACCGAACCCTCTTTGAAGAGGAAACATCTATTAAGCCAGACTATGAGACTCGCTGGGAGAACTCCCTGGGTCGGACCTTTTCCCAAGAGTGCTGGTCTCAGGCCCTTAATATCGTTCGAAGATACTCCAGCTGTGCCAACCACCTAGAATTAAATAGAAAGATAGCACTTAGGTGGTATCTAACTCCCACACGAATCGCGCATTCGACACCAGGATACTCTAAGTCCTGCTGGAGACAGTGCGGACAAATTGGCTCACTACTACACATGTGGTGGAATTGTCCGGTGGTCCAACCTTTATGGCACAGAGTTGAAAACCTAAGTAGAGACATTCTGGGGATGGAATTTACCCTCTCTCCTGAAATGGCGCTACTAGATTTGTTATATGACACATTACCATATGACTGTCACGCAACGCTAGCCCATGTGCTGATTGCAGCTCGCTTTACGATAGCGGCTTCATGGAAATCTTCTGTTACTCCCTCCCTCGCAGAAATCATATCTAGAGTAAATACTCAGTTTCACGCGGAAACTAGCCTACTAGTCCCGCCGCACAAGGTAGCCATAGTTAGGAAAAATTGGTCTCATTGGATGACCTCATCTTACTTCAAGTAGTGAACACGGACCCCAGGCCCACTGAGCTGATGTGTCTGGCGGGGATAGGGGAGCGGGGAAAGAAGGGAAAGAAAGAATAAGTAAATACATAGATAAATAAATACATGGTTAAAGGAATTGAAAGCCTACGAGACCCCTAGATTACTCACCCTTAGCATGGACGATTGTATTTGGTAACATACATTGAATGCAGCTCCCTCTTTCTGGTATATGTATCTGCCTGTGCTAAATCATCTTCTGTGATCATAACTTGGCTCATGTTGATGTTTGGTTTATTCTTGATCTTTGGTCCTCATTGACATTGTGTATCTATGTCTTCCAGTGTAACTATGATTGGTATCAGATCACTGTATACTGTATTGACATGCTTGGATAACTGTATTACTTTTTCTCAGTGTTTTCAATAAAACTTATCCATTGCTGGAAAAAAAAAAGTGCTTTGATTGTGTAAAAGCAGTAAAACATAAAAAAAATATATAAATTGGGTATCGCTGTAATCGTATCGACTTGCTGAGTAATACTATATGTCACTTATACTGCACGGGGACTCTGTTAAAAATAAAAATAAAAAACTACCAGAAATGCTGTATTTTATTCAAAATGCCTCACAAAAACTTTAATAAAAAGTGATCAAAGCGGCATATGCCCCCGTAATGGTACTGATAAAAACATCAACTCACCCCACAAAAAACAAGCCAATAATCAGCTCCGTACACAGAAAAATAAAAAAATTTTTTGGCTACAAAAGGCAACATAAAAACGCAATTTTTTATGACCTTTTTTCTTTTGTGTTAAATAAAAAAACATAAAAAAATATATAAAATCTATATCATTGAAATTTGTACCGCCCCCCATATAAAGATACCCTTCATTTAACTCCGGCGAACGCGTAAAATTGAAGCCCAAAAAACAATAGCAATTTGCGTTTCCCTCATTTTCTACCCAATCAAAAAAACAAAAAAGTTTTGGGAAAACCCGTGCACCCAAAAAAGTACAATCACCCCAAGAGATCTATGGGGCGTGCTGAATCCAAAATGGGGGTGATTCTGGAAGGTTTCACCTGCTAGTACTTTGGGTGCTTTTAAATGCGACTGGCCCCACCAAAATTCTTTCCAAAACCAAATAGCACCCCTTCCCCTTATACGCCCTGCCATGCCCCCAAACCAGTTTACACCCCATGTAGGGAAAATTGCCGAATTTTGAAAGAAATTCAAACAAGGTTTGGGTGCTTTTTTTACCAGGATGCCTTGTAAAATTTAAAACATTTTCAGCAAAATTGCAGATTTAAAAAAAAAAATTTTTTTATTTTTCACAGCCTAACGCTAAAAAAATTTTTGACACACCCATGGGGTCGATATGCTCACTACACCCCCCGGATTATTTCCCTTAAGGGGGTTTGTTTCCAAATTGGGTCTTTTTAGGGATTTATTAAGTTTTAGCACCTTTGGGGGTCCCCCAAAACCCGAAATGGGGCCCAAATAAAAGGAATGAAAGAGACCCCAGAGTCCATAGGTGCCCCCCTATTTGGGGCTTTTGGTTTAAACAAATAAGCCCAGGGGCCACAAAAGGGGGAAACTCGAAAAGGCAGAATCTGGGGATCAATATTAAATTGCATATCCCTATCAAATTTACCTATTTTTGTAAAAAAATGTATAAAAAATTTAAAATCTGCAAAAAAAGTAAATTTTAATTTCACTCCACTTTGCTTTTAATTCCTAGAAAAACCTAAGGGTAAAAAACTTTTAAAAAGCGGGTTTTGGGAAAAATTTTAAAGGGGTGTTTCTTAATATCATTTTTGGGGTATCTATCATACATGTCAAACAAAGTCAGTTAGACTAGACGGTCCCTAAAAATGTATATTTCAAATTTTGTTAAAAATTTTTAAAATTACTACTAAAAATTTTTAAGCCCTAATGTATAAAAAGAAAAAAAAAGGGATTTAAAAAAAAAGATGCCAAACTACAGCAACATTTGGGGATGTAAATTAAAATATTTTGATGGAAAAACTATCGTCTTACATGCAGAAATTTTGAAATTTTAAAAATTTGGAAATTTTTAAATTTTTTCACGTTTTTTGATATTTTTTTTACAAAAAAATATTGTGAAATTTTTGGAAAAATTTCTTTCTATCTTAAAGCACAATGTTCACGAGAAAAAAATCTCTAATCACAGGGTAGGTTAAAGTGTAAAAAAGTTATTCTCACATAAAGGACACATGACAGTTTCAAAAAATGGGCTCTGTCGAAGGCCAAAAATGGGCTCCGGCAAAAGGGGGTTAATGCGCCTTAAAATGGCGGGGCGGCACCTCTTTTCTGACATTACATCCATATAGAAACAGACCCTAGAATGAAAAATATGGTGGGACTGTGAAACACTGATAACTTACATAAAAAAGGGATGATCCCCAGGGTATAAGGATAAAAAAAAATCTACCTCATCCTATCCAGGAGAATTTATGAAAAAAATGGATTGAAATCCTTAGTATAGTATCCTAGCATATATTTTTTGCTTACATGTAATTTTTTTGGTTTCAATAGGGAACAATAGCTTCAGATTTTTTTGAGCCCCGATGGGCTTGACGTTCTCCCCATTATTATCAAATATTTATTTCATGTGGTTGGAAGAGATCTATGTGTTTTCTTCCAATATTCCTTTTTTATATAACATTAAATGGTATAAGAGATACACCAACAACCTGGTGCCCACCCACCAGAAATTTACACAAATGACAAACATTTGAATTTAAAGTTTACCATGTACATAGCATATCTCAGGAATGCTTTCTGGATCTTTTATTACAGCTACATGCTTTAAATAAACAAGTGGACAGAAAACTGTACAGAAAACTGCTTGCAGTTGCAGGCGCTTCTTTCAGTGCTCCGGGCAACACACAAGCGAGCACCCTCGTCAGTTGCAAATGTCATCGATTGGGCGGGTCCCTGTGCGTCTGATTTCTGGGCATTGCCATTTTTTTTCTGGTTAAAAATTTTGATGACGATTAGTCAACTTCGTTATCGATTCGAAGTCAATCGGGAATTTCAAAACATTTCCGTGTCATAACAGATTATCGCCGGACCATTTTTAAAATCTATGGGGGAGGAACAAACCTTTTTTTACACCCCAAAAAGGGCTGGAAACTGGGAATTAAATCCCAAAATCAAAAGGTTTTGTGCAATCTTAGGCAAAAAACCTTAGGTTTAAAAGTCCAGAAAAAAAAGGGGCACAGCCCATTCACTATCCCTTTTTTTTCCACAGCATGACCCTTAAACCTGCTTGCCCCACAAATTAAAAAGTGCCGAAGGCGTATTATTTAAAACCATCTTTTTATTGAACTGGACATTGAATATCCCTTTTCCTAAAACCCCAGAAAGAGCCCCAAAACCTCTTGATCCAGTTTAAAAAAAGTGAGGGAAAAAAGGAGTCTTTAAAACCCCTTTTTTATTTTCACGGGACATAGATTTACCCCTTTCCCTGGGCCACAAAAGACCCCCAAACCGGAAATGACCCCCAGTTTAAAAATGCAGGAAAAAAGGGCCCTTTTCCCAACCACCATTTTAGTTAAATTTACATGGGGACATACTGCCCGGGGGAACACGCATGACCCCAAAACCCTGCATGCCCCCCCAGTTTTAAAAAGGCCAAAAAAAAGGATTTTTTCAACCCCCCATTTCATTTAAAACTGGACTTTGATGCCCATGTCCGGGAAATTGCGCATACCCAAAAACCCGCGCGGGGTGCCCTTATGGACCATCACAAAAAAAATTTCCCTCAATAAAAATAAAAAATTAAAAAAAAAAACTCTTTTTCCAATACTGCTGCTGAAAGAGCTACTTGCCATTCTACTGGGGGGACATTGTTCCACCGGGGACATTAAAATTTAAAAAGCAAACAAAAAAAAATTTTTCCCGTAGGTCAAGGGGGCCTGCCCTGAAAACCCTTCATTCTACTTCAAGGGGGTTGGGGGAAAATTTTACTGTTCAAGGGGATGGGGCTGTAAACGTGGATCACGCGGGGTTAAAGCGGGAAAGGGTCGGATTTAAACAGGGGGTTTGGGGTGAGAGCAAGGGCGGGCGTCGTTTATCTATTAACACGGGGGTTTCAGCTAGCAGGGGGGGTAATTTACAGTGGACGGTGAAACCCCGGGGCCCGGGGTTTTGGGCATCTGAGCACGGGTTCAGTTTAAGCATTCCCCGGGAGTTACAGGGGGGTGCGGTGAGAGCCCGGGGGCAGGTGTCCTTTAATTCATTAATATGGCAAAAAAAGGCCCTTATGACACGGGCATCGAAAACAGTCATGCTGAAGTAGAGTGCGGGGGGAAAGTGTGAGTTTAAAACCTCCACCCTTCCCCTCAGTACACAGTCAAGACCTGGGTAGCGCTAGAGAAATTTCACCTCTACGAGAGGGGGTTTTTGCCCTCCGTATGATGCGGCCCTTTTGAGTTTTCCCCGGGATATGTGGGGTTGACGCCCCTTTTTTACCCAGGTGCCCTTTTTTTTGGGGCATTTTTTTTCCCTCTTTTTACCAACGTGTTGGAGGGAAATTGTCTTTTTCCCTTGGGGTGGAGAATGTGCCCCTACACCAGGGCCCTCGGAAAAAACCTTTACATCTTTTTCCAAGGGCTTTGAAACCTCCCTTGTACAATTAAAGGGGAAATTTTTTTTACCATTTTTTGGTACATTTTAAGTTTTTTAGTATTTTAATTTTCTAAAAAAACACTTTTTTTAAAAAGGGAGGGAACCCCAAACATTTTCTTTGTTTCTCTTTTTTTTAAAATTTGGATTAAATGGGTATGTCTCACAACAGGGTTTGGCTAGTTTTTTTTTAAAAGATCTTGCAAAAACAACCCCTTTTTGGGCAATATTTAATTAAAAAGGCCCAACCTATTCCTGTTTTTGACAGCATCATCCCCCAATAAATTTCAAAAAAACACGCTTGACCCCACTTTTGACATTGTGAAGAACAAATGTTGTTAAAAAACCCCACATTTTTACTATAGGCCCCTGTAAAAATTTTTTGCTTTTTAAACAAAACATCCCCCAAAAAATTTTAAAAAACATGACCCTTGAGCAAATCTTGAAAATTTGGTGAAGAAAAAGCCCTTTTTTAAAACCCACATTTTTTTAAAATGGACCTGTAGTATTGCTGCTTTTCACAGCGAAAAGGCCCCAAAAAAAATTTAAAAAAAAACTTTTTTCACCACTTTTAAAAAATTTGGGTAGGGAAAATGCCACTTAAAGGCCAAATTTAAATGCCAAAGGGCCCAAATTTTTATAGCGTATCTCACAGCAAATCCCCCCCAAAAAATTTAAAAAAAAATGACTTTCTCACCCCTTGTTAAAATTGGGGATGGAAAAATGCCACTTAGAAGCCTTTTTAAATTTCCCCAAAAGGAATCATGATTTGCTTACTCACAGCTTCAAAAACCCAAAAAAACCAGGGGAAAATGCAAAAATTCTAAAGATAAGTGGTAAATAGAAAAATTTTTTTTCATGAAACCTTGGTGTTTTTTTATAGTCCCCCTCACCAAAAAAAACCAAAAAATGAACTTTTGGGAATGAGAAAAAAAATGCAGTAAAAAATGATCATTTTAAAAACAATTTTCAAAAAGGACCTTTTCCTTTTAAAAAGGGGAAATGTAATTTAAACCGGAAAACTTTCGGTGACCTCGGAAATTTTTGGGCCCGGAGATCCTTTCCCTTATGAATGTCAAACGATCCACTTTATCTGGGGAAACCCGGTTTCGTTTGTCTGTAATGACCCCCTCCAGTGGGTGGGTCCCTCAGATATGACACGGGCGGCTGGGGGGAAACAACACCTTAGGCTGGCCAGCGAGCTGGGGGAAATTTCACCCATTTTGGGTACCCAGAAGTCGATTGGGTCCGGAACATTTTCCAACATCGGTGTCGGGGACGCGTATTTCGTGCACCAAAGGGATCTTAAAGCCGGTCTCTTTTTGTCGTATGTGTCCCCTGCATTACATGCTTTGGGGGGACTTGGTAAATAAAGTTTGCCAGGGTCACCCTTTAAAGGCTTCTCCAACAAAACCTGCTGCTGCCGCTACGGCTATTTGGGCCCACCTACGCTGTCACTTTGCGGGACGTTGTTCCACCGTGACATTTGAAGAACGTGAAGCAGGGCACCCCCGGGTTCTCCAGGGTTTATTTAATTTAGACAAATCTCCATTTCCGGGATTTTACTCTCTATTTGGGTGGGGGGGGGAAAATTTCTAATTTTTGGGGTTTTTACTGGGGTCGGGGGAGGGGGGCCACCCCCCTTAAAAAGTGGTTCAGGGTTTTATTGGGCCTTTTAAGGGGGGAAATTTGGAGGAAAAAGGAGCATCCAAATCATGTGGGGATGGGGGCCCTTTATTTCCCAAGCCCTTTTGGGCGAAAGGCACTAGCAAAAATGGGTCCTTTCCCCTTTTTCCTCCTCCGCCTCAAATTTTTTCCCCCAACCTCTTTCCAAGGGGGGGGACTCGGTAACGTCCCGGGGCCCGGGGAAAACCTCATTTCCCCCTCCTCCTCCTCCTCTGCTTCCTCCCCCACAGCTTTTAAAAACAGCCCTGATTGCCCCCAATGTGCACCCTGAAGCTGAGGGGCCGCCTTGCCCCTAACCCCGGACCCCCGAAACCCTGCCCAAATGAAAACGATAAAATTTTGAAACTTTTTAGGCCCCCGGGGTTCGACAGAGAGAAAGGGGGTCTGGGTCCGATCTGTGTCTGTCTCCTCCTCCTCGCTGGGGGGACCGATTTTCAGAGGGTCCAACTTGGTTTCCCCGAACTAAGATCACCAACAATTTTTCTCAGCTGACAATGGCATTGTCCGCCCCTGGGCCCTTTTTGGGGGCCCTTTTTCAAAAATTTGGGAAATGGGGGCGACTTTTCCTGCCTCCACTCTCGGGGGTTTCAACACCCCCAGGGCCCCAACCCCTGTTTTTCAGGGCCCTGTTCACTTCGACTGCGTTATGGCTTTTGGGTGCATTCACAATCGCTGGAGCATATAAAGTGGAAAAACCAGCGTGTTGGGCCCCGTCAAACCAAAAGAAGGGTTTATGGGGTGGCCCCGCTGAAAGCTGCAACGCAGCCATGGGATGAAGGAAGGGGCGAACAGCGGAAGTTTCAACTCAGACCTCGAGCCTTTCCTCAGCAGGGAGTCCCGGGCCCGGTAGCACTTTACAATTTTTGGACCCAAGGTTCATGAGTGTGCCCAGGCAAGGGGGTTCCCCCGCTACGGCAAGGGCGGGCAGCAATTTTGACCCTTATCGCCCCACCCCCTTGCCCGGACAAGGGTTTTCGGGCACCCGCCCGCGCCCCGGGCTCTTAAGAAAGAGCCGGCCCCAGCTCCTGACCTTGGGGTTAAAAAGGGCTCCAAGACGATTAATTTTAACCGGCCCGGTTTTCCCGGGCACGTGATGCCAACCCAAAGGCCTAGGGGGAAAAAAACCCTGCAAAATCCCTGGGTTTTGGGAAAGGGGTGCGCCCAGGGAGCCACCCTTACCCCCAGAGACATCCACCCCGCCATCCAGTGAGCTGTCACAGAGAATAGCGGCCTTGGCGGTTTACTAGTCCATGTGGGCGGGGGTCCCCGATGGGGCCTTTTCCGGGCACGTTTAGACAACCCTTGAAATTGTAGATGACACTGGCTGGCAGGGGCAGGGATGGGCTTTTTTGGAAAAGAAAGCCTGCTCGGCTTTTTGGGATTGGGGGCACGAGGGGCCCGAAGGGGTGGAAACCCCCTTTTGGCCCCCCTAAACGGAAAAAGGAAAAATTTTCCCAAAGGCCCAAAAACCTGGCAATGCCCACATTTCAACTTTTGGCTTTGGGTTTTGGGTTTTGGGTTTTAAAGGGGTTTTTTTTCCTGTCCCAAACCTGGTAGACAGAAGGCTGGGTTTCTTTGAAATGGCCGCTGTACGGGACGCAGGTCGTAAATTTGGTGGGAAAGGGAAAAAAGGTAGGATGGGTCCCTGGTGGGGCTGGTGGTTCTTGGGTGACGGGGGAGGGAAGTGGGGGGGCTGATCCCTGTTTATGACTCTGAGAGACATGGGCATCGGGGGAAAAGCTTTTGGGGGTGGCGGGAGGTGGAGAAGGGGGGAGACAGAGGGTGTGAAGTGGGGTTTGGGAAACCCGGGATCGGGG
Organism: Phyllomedusa bahiana; assembly: GCA_025379985.1. Taxonomy (NCBI): domain Eukaryota; kingdom Metazoa; phylum Chordata; class Amphibia; order Anura; family Hylidae; genus Phyllomedusa; species Phyllomedusa bahiana. The sequence goes on from JAODAL010050544.1 coordinate 24,346, forward strand.
TGGGGCCTTTTTTTTTCCAAGTGTTTCCCTCCGTTTTAAATCATGCAAATTTGCTGCATTTTGACTAGACATGTTGGTGGTGGTTAAACCCCTAAAATTCTTTTTCCCCTACGATTTCGTTTATGGCAAAAAGGGGGCATTACATCGGGGTGGGGGAAACAAGGGGGTTTCTCCGAAAAGGCCCCCGGCTTGGGAAAATTGGACCTTTTTGCCGGGATAAGCCCAGGGGCATGATTCCCCTGATCGGGCCCGGCGGAAACAACTCATGGACTTCGGCCCACCCCCCTCTTTCCCTTTTTGAGGTGGGGCCGGACTGACCCTACCCCATCATCTTCCCCTGTCCGTGATGAAGCCCCTCCCAACAAATTCTGTGAAAAGGGCCACGTTGGATCCGAATGTGCTTCAACATCAACACATGAATTTTTCGTCTTTTACATTCTGCAACCCCCCCGGGATTTTTGGCCCCTTTGACCGGGTTCCTTTCCCCTTGAGGCATCAAAAAGATTGGGGGGTCAGAGCAACAAAAACAACCTCTTTGGCCTCTTGACTTTTGGGAAAAACCTTCTGACACCAACCCCCATTTTGTCATCAAAAAAAGGGCTTCAGAAAAAGGATTATCCCCCGTGGGGGTACACAATTTACATTTGGGGGTGTCTTTTTTGCTTTATTTTGGGGCCCGGGTGCTGAGAAATTATGACGACATTTGTGGCCCTGAATGGGGGGGACTAGGAGGTAAGGGCTGCTAGATGGGAGGTTTCATTAACCACTGAAAAAAAAAATGGCACGCTGTTCGGTTTCTGAGAATTTACCATGGCCCAGACCCCCGGGGTGACCCGGGCCCGCAAAACCCACGATCCCCTGGCTTGCGTGTTGTTTGCCAGAAGGGGAAAGGGGGCCCCCTTCTCTCGTACCCTTTCCTCCATGTCCCAAACCCCCCCCCTTTTCTCGTTTTCCCCCTGGGATTTCACTCCATGTTCAGAAAGATAAAAAATTTTAAAAAGGTATGGAAAAGTTTTTGGGAAAATCTCTTATTAAAAAAACGGGAAATCACAGCTATTCTTAAATCCCCCTAATTTCCCCAAAGGGAACTAGGGTTTGAAAATGAAAAGTTTCTAGCGAATACCTGTGAAAAAGCGGTTGGGGGAAGAACCCTAAGACAAAAACAACCCTGGGTTTTTCCCTTAGTCCCAGGGTTTTCAACCCGGGCCCGTAGGCTTGAAATTGATAGTTTTCAAAAAAAAATATCATACAAGTGCCTATTGCGCCAAACTGAATTCAACCCAGGGAATAAAATATTTAGAAATTACACGGTGGGGAAATTGCCCTTTTTTTTCAGCAATAACCCAAACGGAACATTTGCAAGAAAATTTTTTTTTCAGAATTGTCCCTACAACGTAGCTATTTTTAAAAAAAAAAAAAATGGGCCACACCAAAGTGCAAAACAGCTTATTTTTAAAATTATAAAGGAAAACAAACGGGGGTTTTTGCACCAAAAAATTAAAACCAACAGGAACTACGAAAATTTCTTTTATCCAAAAAAAATTTTAAATAAAAGGTGGCTATTTGAAAAAAAAAATGGGGCGAACCAAAATGTAATTTCAACTATTTTTAAAAGTTAAACGGATAATAAAAGGTGGTTTTTTTTACCCAAAAAAAAAACAAAGCAGTTACCAATTTAAAAATTTTTGTATTTTAAAATTTTTTTACAAGGGGGCTCTTTGAACAAAACGGGCCGCCAAAGTGAAATTCAAATATTTAAATGTTATAGGGGAAAAAAAAAATGGTTTTTTGCACCCCAAAGAAATACACCCGCAATTACTAGCAAAAATTTTTGTAAACCTAATATAATTACAAGGGTGGGTATTTGAACAAAACGGGGGTGCGCCAAAGTGAAAACACCTTAAATTTAATGTGTACGGATCAAAAAAAGGTGGGCTTTGAACCCATTTAAATACACCCGCAATTACTAGCGAATTTCGTATCGTAATTTTGTAACCCAAAATGGGGCTTTGAACAAAAATGGGCCCCGGCCCCAAATGAAAAACACCCAATTTTAATTGGTACGTCTAATAAAAGGTGGTTTTTTTTCACCTATGAAATTAAAACCTGCAGTTACTACAAAATTTTTGTTTTCGTACTATAACCAAGGGGGGGCTTTGAAAAAAAAGCCTGTTTCCCCAGTGAAAAACACCTAATTAAATTTTGTATGGTTTTTTTAAAAACGGTTTCCCCTTTGGTAAACGAATTGGACACCCCCAAAACAGGCTTCTTTTGGGTTCAGCCTGTTTTAAATTTAAAGCACAGGTTAAACAAAAAACAGCCGTATACCAAAAAGTACAAAACAAACCCCGGCCGTCCCGCCAATTTAAATAAAATTTTATTGTTTTACCCCTCTATCCCGGGGGTGGACCTAGCGTCCCGTAAACCCGCACTCAAATCACCCCCCCTCCACGGTTCCCGGGTTCTCTCCCAAACCCCGGGGGAAGAGCTTCCCTCCACTCTGCTGCTCCCCAAATTCCCCGGGCAGGCCCGCCCCCGAAACAAATTGGAGAACAGGGGTTTTTATAGCCCAAACCAAAAGACCTGGCCAAAAACCAGACCCGGAACCTGGAGACCTGGGGCGCGGGGGAAAGCCACCCAAAAATCTGCAGCTTGGGTTTCCGGGGGAAACCAACCCATAAAGGTGGGGTCAGCCCCTGTATATTTTCAGCTGTCAAACAACCTAGTGTTTTCTGACAGATAATTTAAAAGGCTCCCCCCACCCCAAACCCAGGCTCTTTGGGGGCCGGGGTCTACCAGGACGGCTCTGGGTTAGTGGAAAAAACAGGCAAACCCACCTTTTTGTCACTTTGTTTAACACCCCCCCTCCCCCCTGAAAAAGCCCGTAGGGCTTTCTTTACATGAAACCCCGGGTCCCTCCCGGGGGCAAAGGGTTAAAATTTTTGGGGGAAACGGGCTTCCCAACCCCCCTCGGGGCCGGGGCAA
>JAODAL010050545.1:0-27329 GCA_025379985.1 Phyllomedusa bahiana
CATTCAGTTTAGGGGCAAACACCCCGAAAAAAGCTGGGAAAGAAGGTATTTAGTTTTCCCCGTCCTAATGTTTAAATCCCCAATGGTTGCTTTTGTAGGAAAATTCATTCAAAAGGTGGCCAGAGTTTCAGTCTTTTCCCTTGAGCTTATTTGACTGGGTTTTTTCCCGTGGGTTTTAAAATGTGCCAATTTGTTTGGGGCCCTTTGTATTTGTGGTTGGTGGGGCCCCGCTTTTAGGCCAAACCCCCCACACCCTGTCAGAGGGGTTTCTGTTTAAGCTAAAGGAAGAGGGCCCCTTTTGATTTTGGCAATTTCCCTTTTGGCCTTTTAAATTCTGCCAAAAAGAGTTGGTATAAGTGGGCACTGGAGGGTATTTTTAAAAAGTTTGCCAACTGTTTTAAGGGGTTTACTGTTTAGGATACATGGGGGGGTGACTAAGGGTTATCATTGGGCCCCAGAATATAGTTTAAAACCTATTTTGTCAGCAGAAGCAAATGGCCGTGTGAGACTTCAGCCCTGCTGGAAAACCATACCCAAGGGGGTGGGGTTGGTTGTACAATTCAGCAAAAAATTTTAATTTTTTTGGGGCTTATGGGACTTTAGAACCCCCGGGGGAAAAGGGATGAGGGTCCAGAAAATGGAGGGGGATAAAAAAAAATCTGTGGCCCATGAAGTGGTCTGGAGCCCCAGTTCTGTAAGACAAAGTGGACCGTTGTAAATGAAAATTTTATCCCCATTTGACCTCAGGCTCTAGAAAGATTAAACCGATCCCGGTGCTGTTATTGCCCCCTGTATAAATGAGGGATGATAGTCGGGGCTCAAACCTAAAAACCCGCAAAATTGTCCTGTAAAGTAATGGGGAATAACAAGAAAAAACAAGACAAATTTAAGGGGGGGCCTTGCAAAGGCAAGCCCAGGAAATTTGAAAATAAAACCCCAAATCCTTTTTATTTCAAAATTTAAAATGCAATTAATACACTGTGTGTTGAAGTTAACCTGTGTCAAGTTCAGACTTTTGAATGTACAAAAAAATTAAATTTTTAGGAGAAACGCCCAACCCTTGGGGGGTTTCCCCTGGGGTTTTTAAATTTGTTTCAAATTTAAAAAGTAATTGTTTGGGTTAAAAAAAGTTTTTAAGGGTTGTTTTTAAGAAGGGACCCCCCCCCGGAAGGGGAACCGGTTTTTGGCTGGCTACAACCTGGGTTGGGCCCTTGGTTTAAAATTTTTAAATTTTTTTTGGGGTTTGGGACAGGGGGGGAAAATAAGTTTGTGGAAGGTCATAGAGAATTCCATGAAAGGTTTGTAGGGCCCAGGGGTTTATTTTAAAGGCCATGGAGAGGCTGGGCAGACCTATTAAAAAAGGGGTAGAGTCCGTGAGAAAAAAATTATGGGAGGCGGGAGGAGTATTTTTAATGCACCTTATATTCCGGCTTGTAAATGTTTCATGACGGTCCCTGCACAAACCAAAAATTTCCAAATTTAAAAAATTGATATGTTTCTTTGGAGTGTGGGAAACTGGAGTACCCAGAGGGAGAACATACAAACTTGAGCAGTTTTCCTTAGTGGGGGTTTGAACCCCAATAGGGGAACAGTGAACTACTGGGGAAAAAAAAATTTTGCCCGCGTGGCGGGGCAATTTTCAAAAGACACATAGAAAACATGTAATGGCAAAAAATTGTCTGGTGGAATTTCTCAATATAACCTCCATCATATAATTATGAAATTTATCACATGGCACTATCATAAAAAAATTTAAATACAGGGGACTATTTTATCAGGAAAAAAAAGAACACCAACATAAACCAAAAAAATGGGGACCACAATGACATTCTATTGGTCTAAATTCTTTAAGGCGTGAGCATATCAGGAGGGCTCTAAAAATAGTTCTTTATTGAAATAGTAAATAAACTTTTTTGGCCAAAATAATGGCTTTAAACAGTAATAGGAGGTTTTAAAAAATTTTCATATATTCCCCGAAAAATTTCCCGTGATGTGGTAGATAGCCACTGCTAATGCACTGTGTAAACAGAGCCTAATATCTTAGTTAAAAAGATTTTAAAGGGGAAACCCCACTAAAATCATTAAGGCTATTAGTAGGAAAAAAAACAAAAGGGGAATTTTGGGATCAGGATTGAAATATTCCTTTAGGGCAGATTCGTTCTTGCCTTATGGGTTCCAAATTCTGCATCATTAGGGGAACCAAAGCTTAAAAACTCCTTTTTCGTCCTTTTATCCACATTTTCCCCCCTCTGGTTGAACTTGTTGGGCATTGTTTTTTTTCAAATGTCTAACTGGTAAACATGATTGGTAGGGTTTACATTTTTTAATTCCTAAAGCAAAAAAATGAATTTGCCCGCCGCCTATGAAAACCCTTTTCCCAATTTTTCTTCTAGGCCAGTTTACTTCAACTTTTTGGGACATTTATTTTATTTATTTTTTTTTAGCAATCAGCATGGATCACATTATTCAAACCCCAACCTAACATTACGCAATAGTGTCTTTAGTGAAACAATACGCCATCAGCAACAAGTAAAGTTTATGTAATTTTTCTATGTGTGAAAATTTGTTATTCTAAACTATTTTTTCCCTGTAATGTTGCACTCTACAACAAAAGCATTTAATTTCATAAAATTGCATTTATGTAGCAACTACACTATATATTATGCGGGGTGTCCAGTTAAAATTGTATTTTCATTAGCATACTGCTGCAGCAGCAGTATAGTAAACAAAAAAATGAATGGACAAAACTTTAAAACCGTACAGATATTATTGCAGTATAGTGTGTATTTGTTCATTTCATGGTCTTATGCCATGGTCTCGGTTATTATGCATCACAAGTGTCTTCTTAAAGGGGATGTCCACCTCATAAAATAGTTAAAAAAAGTTATACTCCCCTTCCTGTAGTTCTCAGTTCTAGCAGCGGGTCTCTCTCTCCGGTCTTCTGTTGAGACACCGTCACTTACAAACAGGAAGTTACTGCTATGGCCCCTGATTATCTGCAGCGGTCCAGTGCCTCTACTTACATGACTGTTTGTAGCTGCTCACTTCCAAACAGTGATGTAAGGTAGTAGCATGTGATGTCCCCGTTCGGAAGTTACAGCGTGCCCCCGGAAGTTACGGCATGCCCCCGGCTAAGGATCTATCGCAATGATTTTTATTTGACGCTGACATCCTCCTTAAGGTTCAACCACCAGCAGTGTATTTAGTTTTTTAAGATCCATAATAAACATTAGGGCAATATTTTATGAAAACGGTCTAGGTCTAAAATTCCCTTTGTTGCCCGTAGCAGCCAATCAGAGGGCCCCTTTCATTTTTCCAGCGAGCACTATATGAAATGTAGGGGCACTTTGATTGGTTGCTATGGGGAAACATAGTTTCTTGGGGGGGGGAAAGGGTTTAGACCTAGACAGTTTTCATACATGTGACCCATACTCAAAACAATTATCAAAACTACTGAACAAAAAAACTGACCTTGTCAGATATCAGATGGTCAGAGGTCACTTCTCATTTCCTTAACTTCTCAGAAGAAACACAAGCTGTATTGTCATTGGTTGCTATGAATAACCAGGCCAGAGTTTTTACAGTTTTCTGCAGTAATTGCAGAGAAGAGAATAGCTTTTCGATTAAACAAGCAACCCCCATGATTCAACTCTTGACACAGCTTTTCTTCAAGTTGTACAGGTCTTATGTACTAAATATTATCACCTTCCTCACAGAAAAACAGCAGAGCTTTATTCCTGGCATGTGTTGTGTTAAAGAGTACATTACTCGCTAACTAAAATTCCATATTGGCGTACCGCTCAATCGTAAATGATGAATAGTAGTAACTGTGCCCCACTGTCTTTTCAGCAATGTGTGATATATTTTCATTTCTAACAGATAAAGTGTCGCTAATTTCGGCTGCTAATTTGACAGAACAAGGTGTTGTAGAGTAAAGCAGCTTTCAGTGTTAGATTAGCTGGAAAACAGAATAAGTGAAAAATAGAAGAACATGAGGGAATAAACCTGTTACGGCTTGGCTAAAACTATCTCTAAATACAAATTTACAGCCTTCTAAATACTCAGTAATAAATATAACCTGAAAGGCTAAATAGTGACACCTCCAGTAGGCTTATGAAAATATTCTGATTTTTATTTTAAAGGTACTTTGTCCCAAAATGCTCTTTAAGTACATAACAGTAGTGAATCTACTAAGTATAGGAATGCATGCCAGAAATGTATGTGATGCAAATTTAATAACAATTTTTCTTTATGTGGCACAAGGAGCACTGGGATACTTCATACTCCAGTTATCATGAGTACAGTCACTCTCATATGCTTAGGGCATGTCCCCACGGCAGGGTTTTAGTCGGGTTTACAGACGGTTTTCGGATTTGAAAACACTGTAAAGCGACTGTCAACCTCTTACATTGATTTAAATAGAAAATCTGTGCAGCAGTCCACACTTTCCTGATTTTTCTGCCGGATGGTTTTTGACCACCGCATGGTGTTCTAAAAAACTTGAATATGTTCATGTCTTCTTGAAATTTTCGGGTACAGAACATGATATAGTGGGTGCGAAGGGGGGTGGCTTAAATCCACAAACTGCGGACAAAAGCCGCCCCCATATGTGCCAAAAAAGACTAAGTACCGGTCGGAAAATCCAACCAGTATTTTGTCTTTGCCGTGTGAACACAGCCTTATTCTACTGAAAATGTACATTGTGGTGTCCCTGCACAGGATAATGGATTAAAATAAGGGTAATATGAATAAGGGTATTTTTACCCGAAACGCGTAAGCTTTGTTTGTTTTGGCAACCATTCTACTATGGAAGCATCCATTTTTTTATGGAAATATAATAAATTTTGCTATGTTTTTAACTATTGTCACTCCTCTGGATTCTCGGACTGTATCAATACCTTATTGAAACCATTACAGGATAGTGGATAACACAAAACATCCCACCATCAGAATAAGAAACACAGGAAAGGCACAGTACAGGGAGGAAAAAAAATATCTCACTGCAAAAGGATTTTAAACCCCCCCCCACCGTGATGTCCTTAGACATGAGAAAGTATCAAAGTAACAGTGTTGTTACAGTGTAAGGATATGGAAGGGATATTGTATATTTCACGTAACAATGGTAATTAGCTTAATGATGTCGCAGTACAGACAAAGCAAACCGCATTGTAACACAAGGATAATAGACACAGCGATGTCACAATACAGCATCACAATACAATGGTGATGCACACATTGAGGTCGCTGTACAGAGGTTATAAACGCAGCATCATACTACAGGAAAATGCACATAGTAATCACACAGTCAGTGTCGGACTGGGGGACCTGGAGCTCACAGAGGAGTTGTTCTTGGGGGCCCACCCTACTGTACATGAAAAATTAGTTACCGAATCTCTCAGACCATAAATGATGGGGGCGTGGAGTCCATTTTACAAAATATCAGTGTGCAAACAGATTGTACAGTATTGTGTAGTACACCATAACCAAGTGTGTCACTCGTCGTCTGTCACTCAGTCTTATGTCTCACACATTTTGTCATAGTCTAACATATCGGAGACATATGGCTAAGTAGCTTCATCCATATCCCCTCCCCCCCCACCAGCTCACATACAATATCCACCTTCCAGTTTCCCTTGGAAGGCACCTCGCCACCTTATAAAAATAAAAACACAACTAAAAAAACACCAGAAAAGGGAAAGTAAACTGAAAAACCCTATTCATCAGGGTCAGGAACAGGTGTTGCACTTGCCACTTTACAAGCGCTTGATACACCTTACAACCACCGCCATTATAGAGACACAGAGACCGGTTCAGACCCAGCTCAGGTATTAACCTACAACACTGCCATTTAGGACCACAGAGCGGTCAGACACAAGCTCAGGTATTACCTAACAACACCGACCATTAGAGAACACATAGAGAGCGGTGGTCATGACACCAGCTCAGGTTATAACTACAACACCGCCATATAGAGAGCACATAGAGGTCAGACACCAGATCAGTATAAACCTACAACAGCACATATAGACGACCACTAGAGGTCAGACTAACAGCTCAGGTATAACTACAAACACACCATATAGAGACCACATAGTGGTCAGACACCAGCTCAGGTCACATCACATTACAGTGACTACAGCCCTGATCCAATACTGAAGGAAAATAACCCCTGACATCCAGGAGACGTCTTATCTGAGTCGTTCTCTTCTCCGAGTAATTCTTTTTCAGTTTTCTTCTCCATCCAGTCCAGACTGCTACAATGACTTCTCCCAACCACAACTTGTTCCTGCAGAATTTACACACAAATTATTTTAGAATCCTCACTTTTCAGCTCTTCTTTACCTATTCCCACCTCTGTACAAACTTGCCAGCGGTGGGAGAGCAGGTACAGGCCATAGGTTAGAGGCACAGTCTCCTGGTTGGCTGGGGAAGGAAAGATGACTAACCCCCTGGAGATTTTGCTGTGGCTATGTCCTGTACCCCTCAGAATCATATTACCAGGTAGGTTGGGCAGGCCCCATGTAGGTAGGGAAATGGGCAAGGCCCCAGGTAGGTAGATTCACATTAGGTAAGTTGGTAGGCTCTAGTTAGGTAGGCCGGCCCCAGGAAGGTTGGAGGGTAGGAACAAGTTATGTAGATAAGTAGGTAGGTATGTGGGTCACTGGAGGGTAGGTAGATAGCCCCCAGGTAAATAAGTAGTCCCCAGTTAGGTAGATTGATAGGCTGTAAGTAGTTAGGGCCCCTGTAGGTTAGGTTGTAGGTAGTTAGGGCCCCAGTTAGGTAGCCTGTAGGAAGTTAGGGCCCCAGTTAGGTAGGCTGTAGGTAGTCGGGACCCCAGTTAGATAGGCTGTAGGTAGTTGGGGCCCCATTTAGATAGGCTGTAGGTAGTTGGGGCCCCATTGAGGTAGTCTGTAAGTAATTAGGGCCCCAGTTAGGTAAGCTGCAGGTAGTCAGGGCTCCAGTTAGGTAGGCTGTAGGTAGTTAGGGCCCCAATTAATTAGGCTGTAGGTAGCTAAGGCCCCATTTAGGTAGGCTGTAGGTAGCTAGGGCCTCAGTTAAGTAGGCTGTAGGTAGTTAGGGTCCCATTTAGGTAGGCTGTAGGTAGTAAGAGCCCTATTTAGGCAAACTGTAGGTAGTCAGGGCCCCAGTAAGGTAGGCTGTAGATAGTTAGGGCCCCAGTTAGGTAAGCTGTAGATAATTAGGGACCTAGTTAGGTAGGCATGGCCACAATACTAAAAACAAAGGGGAAAAAAATAATAATCTCACCTCTCTCCCGTTCCTCTGATGTGACGAGCGGCCGGCTGTGCCCAGTGTAGATGGCACAATGATGTGATGTCATTGTGCCGCCTACATCACCACTAGAGGCCAACAGCGTTCTGCCCCGCTATGGCCATACAGTCCTAGGGATCAAGGACATTAGCCCTTGATTCCCAGGCCCTGCCTCTGAATGCTTGGGACAAAGGGCCCAGGCATTCTGAGGAAGGAACTGATGGTTGGGCCCTATGTGACACCGCGGCGGTGAGCACTACAATGAAGATGTAACATCGAAACGTGTCGTGCTATTGCTGTTGCTTTAAATCCCACACCTGTACCGCATATTTAAGTGGTTTTATAGAACAAATGAAATAAACTTTGTATCTTAATTACTTCTTGTCCATCCTGGATTACCCTGCGTTGTTGCTGGACTTACCCTTTACGTATATGTGTCGGTAGTTATGGCCCCAGTTAGGTAGGCTGTCGGTAGTTAGGGCCCCAGTTAGGTAGGCTGTCGGTAGTTAGGGCTCCAGTTAGGTAGGCAGTAGGTAGTTAAGGCCCCATTTAGGTAAATTGTAGGTAATTAAGGCCCCATTTAGGTAAACTGTAGGTAATCAGGACTCCATTTAGGTAAGCTGAAGGTAAGCCGGGCCCCAGTTAAGTAGGCGGTAGGTAGTCAGGATCCCAGTTAGATAGGCGGTAGATAATTGGGGCCTCATTTAGGTAGGCTGTAGATAATGAGGGCCCCAGTTAGATAGTCTGTAGGTAGTCAGGGCCCCATTTAGGTAGACTGTAAGTAATTAGGGCTCCAGTTAGGTAAGCTGTAAGTACTCAGGGCTCCAGCTAGGTAGGCTGTAGGTAGTTAGGGCCCCAGTTAGGTAGGCTGTAGGTAGTTAGGGCCCCAGTAAAGTAGACTGTAGGCAGTTAGGGCCCCATTTAGGTAGGCTTTAGGTAGTTAGGGCCCTATTTAGGCAGACTGTATGTAGTCAAGGCCCCAGTTAGGTAGGCTGTAGATAATTTGGGCTCCAGTTAGGTAAGCTGTAGGTAATTAGGGCCCTAGTTAGATAGGCTGTAGGTAGGCACGGCCACAATACTAATAAAAAAGGAAAAAAATAATAAACTTCACCTCTCTTCCAGTTAAGTAGACTGTTGGTAGTCAAGGCCCCAGTTAGGTAGGCTGTAGATAGTTTGAGCTCCAGTTAGGTAAGCTGTAGGTAATTAGGGCCCTAGTTAGATAGGCTGTAGGTAGGCACGGCCACAATACTAATAAAAAAGGAAAAAATTAATAAACTCACCTCTCTCCTGTTCCTCTGATGTGACGAATAGCCGACTGGCTTCTGTTGAAACCCAGCGTAGGCGGCGCAATGATGTGACGTAATTGCGCCGCCTACATCACCACTAGAGGCCGACAGCATTCTGCTCCGCTATGGCCCAGCAGTCCCAGGGATCATGGACAATAGCCCTGCCTCTGAACACTCGGAACACGGGGCCTGGGCATTCTGAGGAAGGATCCGGCGGTCGGGACCCATGTGACACCGCGACGGTACCTCCAGAGCCAGTCCAAGCCTGCTCACAGTAGAGTAGTATTAACCCCTTAACGACCTTGGGCGTATGAGTACGTCCCAGGGCCGCTAAGGGGCTTTGCAGGGGGATCGCTCCGCCACCCCACCCCGCACAGCCACCCGGGTGTTAGCGGCAAATCGCCGCTAACACCCGGCAAGTAACACGCCGGCGGGTGGCTCCCCCTGGGCTGTTTAACCCATCAGACACCGCAGCAAAGATGGCCGCGGCGTCTGAATTAACACTGATCGGTGTTGCGCACCGATCGTTACGGTCATCGATATCAGCGCAGCGATCCGACGACTGGACACGGTGGTGGGGAGCCCTGTGAAGGCTCCCATCACTTACCCTGGCTGGTTTGCCCCACTTCCGTCCGCAGACTGGAAGTGGGGAAACCGCCATCTTTGTACAACCCTAATGCATTGTCTATGCAATGCATTAGGTTGTATTAACAATCGCGCCACCTAGTGGTCAAGTACCATAGGTGGCCTCAATGTTACAGTAAAAAAAAATACAAATTAAAGTTTTAAATTAAAAAAAAAAAAGTATTAAAAGTTCAAATCACCCCCCTTTTTACAAATAAAATCATTCAAATAATAAAAAAAGTTACACATAGTTGGTATCGCCTCATCCGAAAAAGTCCGATCTATAAAAATATAACAGCATTTATCCCGTACGCTGAACCCCGTAGAAGAAAAAAAAATTCCCAAACGCCAAAATTGCTTTTTTGGGTCATTTTACGTCACTCAAAAAATGGAAAAAGAAATTATCAAAAAAGTCGCATGCATTCCAAACTCTAGCGATAAAAAGTACACTTCAGCCCGCAAAAAATGCCCCCTCACTGACGTCCGTAGGTGTTAGCACAAAAAGTTATTGGTCGCTCAAAATGGCGCCGCGGTGCAAATTTTCAAAAATAGAAAATGTTTGGATTTTTTTACGGTACAAAACATAACGGAACCCTACATGTTTGGTATTGCCGGATGTGTAACAACCTGTAGAATACAGATAAACACATTATATTTACAAAGATTGAATGCCGTAAAAGCAAAACCCCGCAAACATGGCAAAAAAATACATTTTTTTTTCACAATTTGTCCCACTTGGAATTTTTTTGTCGGTTTCCCAGTATATTCTATAGTATAGTGAATAACACCATTAGAAGGACATCTTGTCCTGCAAAATAAAAGCCCTCATATGTCTATGTAGGTGAAAAAATAAAAAAGTTATGGCTTTCAGAAGGCGAGAAGGGAAAAACGAACATGTCACCAAAAAAAACGCCTGGTCCTTAAGGGGTTAAACATGTTCTTATAATACAGGGATTATGCACAAAGTGATCTCACAGTATAGAAGTACTAAACACAGTGTTATGATACAGGGATAATGCATATAGTGATCTCACAGTATAAAGGTAATAAACACAGCGTCATAATACAGGGATAAAGCACAAAGTGATCTCACAGTATAAAAGTAATAGGCAGTATTATAATACAAGAATAATGTACATAGTGATCTCTCAGTATAGAAGTATTTAACACAGTATTATAATACAGGGATAATGAACATAGTGATCTTACACAGCATCATAATACAGGAATAATGCACATAGTAATCTCACAGTATAGAAGGAATAAACACAGCATTATAATACAGGGATAATGCACATAGTGATCTCACAATATATATTTAATAAACACAGTATTATAATACAGGGATAATGCACCTAATGAGCTTATACTGCATCATAATACAGGAGTAATGCACATAGTAATCTAACAGTATAGAAGGAATAAACAGAGCATAATACAGGGATAATGCACATTGTGATCTCACAGTATAGAAGGAATAAACACAGCATCATAATACAGGGATAATGCACATAATGATCTCACAGTATAGAAGGAATAAACATAGTATTATAATACCGGATAATGCACATTGTGATCTCACAGTATGGAAGGAATAAACACAGCATCATAATACAGGGATAATGCACATAATGATCTCACAGTGTAGATGTGATAAACACAGTATTATAATACTGGATAATGCACATAGTGATCTCACAGTATAGAAGGAATAAACACAGTATTATAATACAAGGATAATGCACATAGTGATCTCACAATATAAAAGTACTAAACACATTATTACAATAATGTGATACCACAATATAGAGGTAAACATTGGAGTTCCCTTATTGTATGTGGGAAGAAATGTCATTGGGCGACCTAATGCCCTTAGTCTCAGAACAGGGATACAGAGGCTACCAAAGCTTTCTTTTAGATCTTACTGAACATCTTATCTTAGGAGAATAGACGATTTGCTTTGTCCTTTCTCAGTTATTCTATGTGTGGCATCAGTGGCATCCATGTTTATTTTTGGTTTGAGATTCCTTGCGCTCAACTATTTATTGACTACTTCTTCTTGTTCAGATGCTAAATTAGATTATTATACTACTGAGTATTGGTATAGTGGAAGCTTCTGGAACTGCATATAGCAAAATTATTTCTCTGGTAGAAATATGACAAATAAGGAATATTTTTGAGGTTAACATCTGAATATTTCCTTCTAAAAACATTGTTTAACATTATTACTATTATTTTTATTATATAATAATAATTATTGTTAACAAAGCAATGCATTAGGTATAATTGTACAGAAGAATTTCTACTTTCTGCTCTCCTATCCATTGCTTTTGAAGGTCTTATATATTTTTTACAACTATGGCAGACATCGCAGGATGTGGTTTAAAGAGAACCGGTCAGGCGATTTAGGCCACTCTCTCTGAGAGCAGGATGTAATGGTGAGGGAGAAGCTGAGCTCTGCAATATATAGAATTATATGACTTGAAGCAAGACTTCGGAGTAAAAAGCGGAGAAAATACTCGCCATACTGTTTCACAGAGCCACTGCTAACTTCAGACTCACACTAACTGGTTAGGCTGGGGTGCATCTATAGCAGTAAGTGACATACCATCTCTGCTGTTCCTGTTACAGTGACATGAGTGCTAGAGATTTGTAAACAGTAGTGAACAAGGCTGCAGAGCTCTAAACGGTTAAAGTATGTTCACACAGCGTAATTGCGGGGCGCATTTCACCGCGAATTAGCGTTTTTATACGCCCGAAATGCGGCCCGCAATTACGGTTATTCATAGCTCTCATAGAGAGCTATGAATTACGTCCATCTCCCCCAGTGTACAATGCGGGTGTATTGTATGCCGGAAGAGAGAAGTGACATGTCACTTCTTCGCGGGGCTTATGCCCCGCTGATAATGAAAGTGAATGGGTCAGCCAGCGCGTACTTCTAAAACACCCGGCATATTGCGGTGCGTATAGTAAGCACCGCAATACATCATGTGAACATACCCCTAGGGTATCTTCACACGGTGTATTACGGTGTGTATAGTATGCGCCGCAATACGCCGGGTGCTTTGGAGCGAGGCGCTGATCAGCGCTTCTTTTCAAAGCACGGGGGGGCCAGCCAGGCACCAGCCCCATATGCATTCATTGTTAGCGGCGCATATTCGCCACAAACAATTGATATGTCACTTTTCTCCCCTGGCGTACAATACGATAAATTCTATTTGGGATTATATCCCTTATTTTATTCGCCACTGCCATTACTACTATTATTCAAAGCGCTAGACTCTTGCTATCTCCTTAAATTTTCTTTTGCCACACAAAAGTAAAATTTAGTGGCATATAACCCTATATATCACAGAGCTCAGCTTCTCTCCCTATATATCACAGAGCTCAGCTTCTCTCCTCTATCATATAACCCTATATATCACAGAGCTCAGCTCCTCTCCTGTATCATATAACCCTATATACACAGAGCTCAGCTCCTCTCCTCTTTCATATAACCCTATATATCACAGAGATCAGCTTCTCTCCTCTATCATATAACCCTATATATCACAGAGCGCAGCTCCTCTCCTCTTTCATATAACCCTATATATCACAGAGCTCAACTCCTCTCCCTCTTTCATATAACCCTATATATCACAGAGCCAGCTTCCTCTCCTCTTCATATAACCCTATATATCACGAGCTAAATTTCCTCTCCCTCTTTTCATATAACCCTATATATCACAGAGCTCAGCTTCTCTCCATCACATATCCTGCTCTCAAATAGGGAAGCAAAAATCTCCTGACAGGTTCTCTTAAGTTTGTACAATCTGTTGAATATTTGCTGTAATCCCCAAAATTAGCTTTCAGTACACTGTATAATGAAAGGAATATGGTCAGTGCGTTGGAATGTCAATCATGGTTACAAAGCGCATAGAGCCCCAACCTCTTTAAAGTGGAACTGTGATATTTTCTGACTCATCTGTTTTAGTGAATACTTTCGTTCCCTGTGAAATAACAATTCTGGAGCATCTTCTCTTATAACTGTGTTTTGCTGTTCCTCTGTTATTCCTCCTAGAAATGTGTTACTGAATCAGTCAAATGGGTGTTACCATTCCAGGTTTCAGAGGGGTGTGTCCCTGTACACAATGACTGTCTGCACTGCTTGGACAATGTCAAGCTGTGTATGGACACACCCCAGACTGGTAACACCCAGCTGACAGATTGGAACCACACATTATAGAGATGTAATAAAAGATGCTCCAGAATTATTTAATGGGGAATGCTAGTATTATCTAAATAACTAAAACAGACAAGTCATGACTGGACACATGCCCTCACTAAATAGTACGGTAAGCATTATCTTACAAATTTAGTTCTAAATTTCATACATATACTTAGGTTTGTCCCAGATTTTTTTATTTTGTTAAATCAGCAAACATTCTTCACCAGTTCAGTGTGTTAAGCAATGCACAGCCTTCTCTTCTACCAGAGTATATTCAAATATTTGACAATCAAGCAATTTTGAGGCTTGTATAATTTAGTAGTATAAACACGCAATTAATTTGTTTCCCTCGCAATTAAATATTCAGACCTGCAGTGCTCTCCACAGCTATGTCAGGCAACAATGAGGGCTGTGACTATCAAAATCATTTTCATTGTGTGAGCCCGTTTGTTAAATGTGGGGTAATGTCAGGTAGCACAGCACACTTGAGAATAGTGTGATTCCTTTATTTTAAGTCCTAAACATTATTTTCGGAAATTTCATAACTGGAAAATTACAACTTTTCTATTTCTTTTCAGGGTAAAGAATTATATTATCTCTGGGGAGGGAGTTTCTAGTCTAAACTAGCCAAGCATAGCTTTAATTCATACTCTTGCATTGTCCAGGAGTCTATCACACTAAAGAGAGATCTATCACACGTCAAATGGTTCACACTTGCTTTTAGGCAAACACTGAAGCTGTATTGCACACAATTTGTGTGCCTCTGGGGCACATTTATGGAAAACTATAATATAACCATTTTGGTTTTTGGTGTTATGGAATTACTTGGCTGTTTTTGGAAATATTACCTGTATGGGTAATATACAGTGGGTCAGCTGTATAAATCTGGCCATATTTAGACATTTTGGGTGAAATGTATGATTTTTGGCGCCTAATTAGTTGTGTTTAAAAGTGCCTGTTTTATGAAACTGTTCTACTGCGGGTCATAGATTTTGTGCTTTCTAGCTACTAAGTGACAATTCTGGCTCAGGTAAACCACTTTTCAATCACAGCAATTAAAGAGTGCAAGACAATATAAACTCTATCCTGACCAAACCACAATGATATATACCACAAAATACCGGTCACAGGAAAACCACAGAGATTAATATTTCATAAAGTTTATTGATAACATCTAAAAAATCAAAAAAATACAACTTATAATAACAATTATAAGGCAGTTATAAAAAGTGTGAGCAGGAAGCTCACTTGACTGAAACGCGGTTGGGAATATATTCTGCCAGTACTGATAAGGACAAATTTGTCATTTGGCATTTGTGTGATTACTATATTTACTATATTTGCCACTTTATTGTTCTGAATTTACTTATGTTGTTGGATATATATTTACTTTGGAATCATTGCTTTATTGATGCGATTTATAATTGTGTAGGTACTTTTTTCACTTGTTTCATCTTTTTACACTATTATTAGCTCTTTTCGATTGTGTTGGTTGCACCTTCGAAACTTTGTATATTTTGTTTATTATATTTCTTTTATCATTATTTATTATGAATTGATTGTGGAACAATAATGAGTTCATAACACTGGCACAGGATATTCATTATTGTACTTTGCACTAATTTCTTCTTAATTACATGGGTGTTATTTATTGATGTTTTTGATTAATTTTGACTATTTTTCTTTGATCAGTGTGATTACTTTTCCACCTTTTATAACCGCTTTTAATTGTTACATGTGGATTTTTTAGATGTTATCAATAAACTTTAAATTTACTTAACCTTTGTGGGTTTCCGGTGGACGGTATTTGGTGGTTTAAACCACTTTTAAAGTGGTCTACCTGTTCCAGCAGTAATGCGCCTGGATTTGTCAATCAAAAGTCATAGATGTGTAGAATGATACGATTGTAGTGTGACATGCCTCAAGCGCGCCCTCCAATCTCAAGCACATTACAAAGTGCTGCGGTTGCTTTATAATGTGCCTGATTTTGGAGTGCGCCTGGTTAAGAATATAGCGGATGGGGCCGCGCCAGTTTTCGGGCTGAAAGGACGCCAGACTGCTGGCTGCTATGAAGGAAATGTTATTAATACTGCAGCTGGAACACTTTGCTTATCACTGTTATGAGGGCACAGTTGCTGTTATGGAGGGACTGTAGGTACTCCATCTACTCCAGGTACTGTCAGGTGCACAGACATTGAAAGTTGTGTCTTTTAGTGAAAACTACAATGCATAGTAAATTTGTATATATGTTCTCAGTACCCACCAGCCAGAAGTACCTCTTGGAAGTAGAATTTAGCATTGCAACAGACTATGTGTATGCATGTGCTGCTGTGCTATCAGTATCAGACCAGGGGGCCTAGGACCCACCAGGGGAGTTGATCTTGGGGGTGCACCCTACAGTTACTGTACATGGAAATATTACCTGTTAATTTTTAGGCCTCTTGGACAAAAATGCATCCATTTTAGCACATAATACAGTGTGCAAAACAAAACTGTATTGGGCAGTACGCAATACCAAGTGAGTCACATATCTGTTTGTCTCACACAGCAGCCTAACTGTCTTACACAGCTGTCTGTCTCACACATCTGTCTGTTATCAAGTCACCATCACATGACAGTGAATACAGCACTGATCCAACACAGAAGCAAAATAATCCAGGGGCGCGCAGGAAAGGTTTTATCTGATGAATCGTTGTTTCCTTTGATGAGTTGTTCTCTTCTCTCATGAGTCATTCTTTTTCCGTTTTCTTCTTCATTCTCTGCAGACCACCATGAAAACTTTTCCTGGACACAACTCATCCCTACAGAATTTATCACACAAACATCTTAAACTTTTCCCTTCTACTGCACTTCCCTACCAATTCCTGCCTCTAGTATAGGTACCCCCATTAAGTAAGTAGGTAGTAATGTTGCCCACCATCAAGTAGGTAGGTATATAGACCTCCAGTAGAAAGGTATATATTCCCCCTGTAGATATATAGAAAGTCCCCTGTTGATAGGTAGGCATATATGACCCCTGTAAGGAGATAGGTAGGCATGTAGCCACATGTAGGTATACAGCACTCTGTAGGTAGGTATACAGCACCCTGTATGTATATTGGCCCCTGTAGGTATAAAGCCCCTTGTAGACAAGTAGGTATACAGCCCCCTGTTTGTATGTAGCCTCCTGTAGGTATATATGTTCCCTGTAGGTATACAGCTCTTGGTAGGTAGATATGCCCCCTGTAGGTATATACTGTCCCCTAGAGGTATTTATGCCCCTTATGGCTCTATAGCCTCCTGTAGGTATATAGCCTCCTGTAGGTATACATCCCCATGTAAGTATACAGCCTCCTATATGTATATAGCCCCTGTAGGTATATAGTGCCTGTAGGTATATAGCCTCCTGTAGGTATATAGTCTCCTCTAGGTATACAGACTCTGTAGGTATAGCACCCTGTAGATTTACAGCACCCCGTAGGTATATAGCCTCCTGTAGGTATACAGCCACTCTAGATATATAACCTCCTGTAGGGATACAGCTATTGTAGGTGTTTAGCCTCCTGTAGGTAGATAAGGATCCTTCTGTCATCACGCCAATTATGCCAGGGCGTTGCTTCTGGGATTTCCTTAGTCTGAAGCCTATGGGCTTTCAGTCTAGGAGATACAGCGGCACATGATGCATGATAACATCACTGTATCATGCCTTCCACACTGCTAACACCTGTGAGCCATTGGCTTTCTGTTCCATCATTGAGAAGATGCCATCTGGACCTGTCGCAATTGGAGCTCGGGGCCCACAGGGGTTTTCACTGACTCCCCGTTGGCCAGTCTGACCCTGCGTGCCATCCTTTCGGGTGAGGTGATCACCACTAGGTCACTCATCATACGAGCTTGCAAGTGATTACCATGCCATAAACCACGGATAACAGCATTACTCAAACCTGACCCCTCTTTCATGGTACTTCTCTGCCCTGTATAAAATGCTAATGAAGTGTTCGTTCTAAAATGACACTTTGATAAGATGCGGTTTAGTTAAAGAAAATGTAAGGTATGAAAAAAAATTGCTCTTTCTGAATCCTGTTCTATGGAGAAAGCAATATGTGATGTGCAACCACTTCCATCACTAACACCATGATCAAGCAGAATTAATAGGCTCTCAACCACAAGATAGGAAGTTATATATTGATTAGATGTCTCCCTGGATAAGCTTGTACAATGTGTACATAGTGTACAATGTCCTGTGTGCAAACCAAATGAAATATAGCAAGGGATCCCCTGGCAGGCATAGATCATAGGAATCCTCCACGCACAGACTAATCTCTATTTAATGCCTAAAGGTCTGAGGTGGAAATTGCATCTCCAGAAAACACCAAATAGAGAATCCTTATGTTATAAACCACCTCCTAAAACTAGTCAGGGGCTTTCGCTGAGGTCTTTAAATATATTAGCTTGTCAGCATACTGTTTTTGGAAAGATATTACTGGGTGGATTTACTTCTGATTAGACACAGTCACAAGCAGAGGACATTAAATTTCAATATATTGACTCACATAGGAGGTCTTCTCTGATTGTAAATGTACTCATTCCTTATCATCTCTGTTTGGTCCTGGTTGTCATGAAGACTCCTTCCAGAGTCATAGCATTGCAGAGCTACTGTCAATACATCTCTGGCTCCTCATTCTACCATAATCCTACTAACTTTTTCTATCCCGCTGCCTGGCTGCTGCCTGCTTTTATGCCTGCAGTACTGCATAAATATCAGTGTCATAGCTATAGTAACCCAAATGATACAAGTTGGGTACAGACAGTGCCCCAATAATAATATTGACACACAGATATCACTACCTGGTTACTGCCCAGACACTAATTGGGCATATTGAGAGTGCCCCTGCTATTAAACGTGCCATACAGTCCCTAAAAATATTCTGATAAGCAGATATTGCCAGTAACACTGCCCAAATAGTGACCACAAAACAATTGCATGAAGTCGGTGGCTCCCCTCACAGTAATATTGCCCAAATGTGCCTCAAAATAAATGTGCCAATCAGAGTGCCTTCATACTACCTAGAAGTATCCCCCTAATAGGTACCCACATAATATCCCCAATATAATTCTGCAGAGTGCTCAATGCTCCTTAAAATATCTGTTCCAAGAGTCTTTAAGAGTAATGGTGTCCCCAAGCAGTTACCCTGTGCCAACAAAAGTGATAATTCAAATACTTACCTAACTCTGTTCCCATGATGGCTCCAGTGGTGCGGGTTACAGGCTTCTTGTGGCCTGTGGTATATATCATAGATTGCCCTCTTGTTGCCTTAAAGTAGTCTCTGGCCTATGAAGGTAAACAGTGGATGTAGATAACATTAGAAGAGAGCCTGCCACAGATCTGGGGCATAGTACCAGTGACGCCAGTCTTCTTTTACATTTACATTGGAGTGTTCTTTTACATTAAATTTCACTAACTAGGGATATATGGTATAATAAAAAAATTAAGACAATTGCCTATGTATTCGCTTGTGCTTACTTTCTGGCTTGTAATCATGTGAGTGACACAATTTGGTAAATTGGTTGCAGTTTCATTTCTCCAGGTTAAGGGAAGTCTAATATTGGAATGGACACCAAGAAGAAATAAAGAAACAATTTGTTTTCCTTGTAATAAGTTTTTTGCACTGTCTTGAAATGTAAATTACATTTCTAGTGTCTACTGTAATTTTCTATTCAACAAATCAATACAGAAATAAACATATGTCTAGAAGTAATATTTTCTTCCATAAATGTAATCGTAGCACTGATTTCAGTTAGAAAAACACATATCAATAAACACATTTACTTTAAAGGAAGAAAAACAACTAATGCAATCAGTACACAGGTCTACTACATTTACTAAAACTACTATTAAGTTTACTTCAAGACCCAAATTGCATCTTTAAAGGGACCCAAAGCCCATAAAGCATATTACAAAGCTATTTTTTCTGTAACAAAATTTCATAATGAGACAGTTTTCCAGACTTGTAAACATATACCGATCAGCTGTATTGTAATTGTAACTATTTTGACTGAACTTGTGGAAAAACTTGGGTACTAGACATCCCTAGCGATATCTTTTTCTAAAAAGATAAAAGGGAAAAAGCCAGCTCACCGGTTTTCAACAAGATGATATCTTCCGATACTGTCCATGCGCTAATCCGCGTCCCAAAACATGAGAGTGATATCCAGGAGAAGAATGCAAGTTGATTGGCACCGGTCCAAATAAAAGAAGGAATTTATTAAAGTAATAAAGCCCATATGCCCCTCTGACTTCTCATGTGCACTGCTTTTTTGTGGCATGTTTGCATTGCTTTAATAAATTCCTTCTTTTATTTGGACCGGTGCCAATCAATTTGCATTCTAACCCTAACATTATCCCTAACACTATCCCTAACCCTAAACTTAGTTTAGGGTTAGAGTTTTTTTTATTAGCTTTTAAGGTTTAACTTACCATTCCCCAACAACCCTGGTCGCTTCTCACTCCTGCTACAGCCACACTTCTGGTTGACATTACCTCATCACTCCAGGTGGAGTGTAACTTCCGGTCAATTTCACTAAGGGTATGTTCACACGGCTTAATTGCGGGGTGCACAGTACGCCCCGCATTTACTCCGGGTGTTCAGGAGCTCGCGCAGATCGGTGCGTACTCCCGCGGCGCGGAAGGGCGGCAGCTCGCTGGCCCCATAGACCAACATTACTCGCGGTGCGTAAGCACTAAATGACATGTCAATTATCTCCCCGCGCATACAATACGATCGTATTGTACGAGCGGGGAGAGGAGGCGTAATCCATAGTTCTCTATGAGAACTGTGTATTACCGTAATGGTTGGGTTGCATTTCGCTCGTATTAGAGCGCAGTATGCTCTCAATCCGTGGCGAAATGCATCCCAAAATAAGCCGTGTGATCATACCCTAACAACAGTGATGTTAACGGGAAGTGATGCTGCGTCTTGAGTGACAAGATAACATTAAAACGAAAGTTAGGCTGCTTCATGAGTGAAGAGGCATGTCTAGGAATACTAAGGAGGACATGTATGAACCTGGCGCTGATTCCCCAGTTCTACCTCCATTTTTAATAGTGTACGATCCGACAGTATTTATTAAAGTGTCTCACAGCACTTTATAAATATGTCCCATTCTATGCCAAAAGTAGTCTCAGCCATCCCACTTTGAAACTGATATGGATTTGTACGACTGTTTTGCAACAAACTTTGGTGCATTTTTGGCGCATTGTATGATTCTGGTCCGACACACCTCTGTATCATTTATGCATTCAAAAGTTACATGTCTGATGTACAATTCACCAAGTTTTGGAATACGACGGTTCATATATCTATAGAACAGTATTACGGCACTTTGACTCAAAGCACGGCAAAAAAATAGCCCTCGTTCATACATGTCACCTTAAGGGCCACGTATGAAAACTGTCTAGCTCTAAAACTCACTTTGTTGCCCATAGCAACCAGTCAGAGCGCCCCTTTCATTCCATATAGTGCTCTGGAAGAATGAAAGGGGCGCTCTGATTGGTTACTATGAGCAACAAACTGAATTTTAGATCTATCAAGTGTTCATACATGTGGCCCTAAGGCTATGTTCACACGGCGTACTTGCGGGGCATACAGTACGCCCCACAAATACGTGGGGTGTTTGGGAGTCGTGCTAATCGGCACGTACTCCCGTGACGCGGAGGGGGGGGGGGGATCGGCAGCTCGCTGGCCCCATAGACATGTATAGACATGTAACATGTCACTTATCTCCCCGGGCGTACAATATGATCGTATTGTACGCCCAGAGAGAGGAGGCGTAATCCATAGTTCTCTATGAGAAATATGGATTACCGTAAAATCGGCGTGCATCTCGCTCATATTAGAGTGCAAATATGACGCAAAATGCACGCTAAAATTACGGTAATCCACATTTCTCATAGAGAACTATGGATTGCGCCTCCTCTCTCCGCTTGTACAATACGAAAGTGCGAAATGCACACCGAAATTAGCCCGTGTGAACATACCCTAAATCTCTAACCAGCCTCCTGGGGATTTGAAGGTAGGATCTGCTTGCCACTTATAGGTTCACGCTCCCACATCCCTCCATTTTTATCCATATTTTAGGGAGAGTATAGACATTGATAAGCGTAGGAAGACTACGAATGAGCATCACCTGTCATTGGCATATTGACCTTGCAGTTAGGGGGCTTTCACACAGCG
This sequence comes from Phyllomedusa bahiana, assembly GCA_025379985.1. NCBI lineage: Eukaryota > Metazoa > Chordata > Amphibia > Anura > Hylidae > Phyllomedusa > Phyllomedusa bahiana. Next base: position 21,600 of record JAODAL010050545.1, read on the forward strand.
TAGTTTTGGTGCAGTTTTAACTGTGCTCCAATTAAACTGCCTTTATTACCAGCAGCTTCTTTCACTTATCTAAACTGTTTGGAAAGTGAGTAATCAATCATTGTGTGTTTAATCCACAAGACTTGAAACACAGTAATTGATTACTTAAATGAAACACCTTTCTGAACAATTTAGACAACTAAAAGAAGCTTGCTGGTATTAAAGGCAGTTTAATTGGAGTGCAGTGAAAACTGCACCAAAACTGCGCTGTGTGAAAGCACCCTTTGTAACTAATCACAGAAAGAAGTGAAAATGTTAAACATTTTAAGTAAGAGTAAAGTGTTAATAGTTCACCTATTTAAAATAATTTTTTAAGATAGTAAGTAACCTGTAGGGTTTTCCCACCCTTTTTACTTGATTTGTACTGGGAGGTCTTCAGAGAATGCAAAGGACAGTAAAAAAAAAATCTAATCCTAAACCCAGTTTAGAGTAAGGGCAATTTTTTTGTCAATCTGAACCAAAATTCAATTTTAGCCAACCCAAATCGAATCACTTTGATTCAGGTCAATTTTGACATTGACCTGAATCCAAAGCTCAACACTATTGGTGAGTTAATAGGTGACATTTCTGTGCTGTTTTTAATGAATTTCTTACATGAACTCATGACTTCAATCTGGTTTGGATCATCCATGCTAGAACTATTCCTTCTATGTAGTAATTTCTTGTCTGTGAGAGACTAAAAGTGGTTTTGTTAATGCAGATATTCAGCATAGTACTGTAACATATTAGTCCTTTTTTAGATTCTGTGTAATCATAGAGCCAGAAGTTAAAGCAGTAGTGGGTCCATGTCTTTTGTGTACTCATTAGAACAGAGATATCACATCCATTCATTGGTTCAGTTTGAATTCATCAGCAATTACCACAGGAGGACAAATTATTGCTCACCTACCACCCTTCAGTCCTTGTGTAAAAGAACATGTATGTATCATGCCCTATACTTGGTTTAAAATTGATCATTAAATGTAAATGTGAAGTGAGCATGCCATAAAGTGCAGCAAGATGCAGATACAAAAGTAGGGGCTGACGTACTACATGTAGAATCTGTGTAGCTGCACAGGGAACCAGCATGTACAGGACACAGGTGTCATCTTAAAAGCAGCTTCCTATGCATGACTGTAGCATACATAAGAGACATAGACAGATGCAGAAGAGCAGGGAGTCCATATACAGTTCTTGTACATGAGCCTTCTACTGTCTGAAGAATATAATTTCTGCTGTTTTCTCAGAGGTTCAATCCCACCCAATGTAAACAAAGCCAAAAGGAGCAAATGTTATCTATTTTGTTGTTGAGGCTTTTCTTTTAGGCTATGTTCACACGGCTTATTTGCGGGGCGTAATTACGCCCCGCAATTACGCAGGGGGACGGGGGCGGGCCCGCGGGGGGCCCGGCACTTCGCCGGCCCCTAGACTATTATTCTATTGCCCTAGAAAATGAATGTCACTTATCTCCCCCGCAGCGGTTCGCCCTGCGGGAGAGGAGACGAATCCATGGTTCTTTGAGAAATGTGGATTACCGTAAAGAGGGATGTATTTCCCGTGTAATTTTCGCAGTTCGGCCCGGGAATTTCGGGCGAAAAAAGTCCCCTTTTAGCCTGTGAAAATAGCCTTGTCTGGTCTTACGGTTTTGTTTTGGCGTGTTTTATGACCCCTGTATGGGGCACAAATTTTTTTTCTGTGTATTTCAGTTAAAAAAAAAAACATGCAAAATTAAATACTATTTACCCCGGGGTAAACAAATATCACTGCATAGAAAAACCCAATAAAAATAACATTTTTTTGTATACATTAAGTAACCCCCCAAAAGTGAACCCCAACAAAAAATCTGGGAAAAAATAGGACTCACATTTTTTAAAGGTTTTTGATGCGGGTTAAAGCAAAAAAATTACGGCCCCCAAATGAAAGATGCAGTCCCTGTAGGGGAAAAAACCAACCCTTTAAACCTAGATAAAACGCCAAAATTTGCGGGGACTCCCCCCAAAAAAGGGCGGCCCCCGGCAAACTTTTCCCCTTAAAAAGATATCTACATTTAAGAATATAAAAGAAGAAAAAATACTTTGGATAAAAAATACTTATTCAAAATTAAAAAAAGCCAAAAACCCCAAAGCTTTTTCCCCCTTTTTTTATTTTTAAAAGGGTTCATCGGGGGACTTAAGGTATTGAAAAAAAGGGCAGTAAACCTGGGTGCCGGGTATGATAAAAGTTGGGAAAGGGGTACACCCAAAATGATACCTGTTCGGGCTCAGAAAAGAAGGCTTTAAGTAGTTCCCACCAGTATGGATGAAATTCAAAAATATTGGATTTGCAGGTTATGGTGGATTTTTGACCATAAACTGTACAAGTATCCTTTAGAGTAAATCGGGAAAATAGCGGGTTTTCAAAAAATAAAACCCTTTAATTTTTGTTTTTAAAAGGGGTTGTTCGAAAAAAGGGATTGTTTTTAAACCATGTAGGGAAACAAAAAATGAGATTTTTTTCCAAATTATTTTGCGTTTTTTCTTTTTTTGTTGGGAAAAAAGTGATTTTATCCCCCTTTGAGGGCTTTCTAGCCCCCCAAAGTGACCGACATGTTTTAACTTCCCCCCTCCCTGTTTGTTCTATCTGATAGCGGGAGGGGGAATCATACACAGGTCAAGGCAGCACAGAACTCCAGATAGTGGGAGATTGTTTGTTATCTGATCTTTTTAAAACACAAGGGCAGTAATTCCTTTCTGTTTTTTTAAAAATCAGGGAAGGGTTCTCTGGTCTGACAGATGAAAATTTTTCTAATTAGCAAAAGTTTTAATAAACAGAGCTATATGCTAAAATTTCAGGAACCCTTTACCAGGAAGTGGCAGGCAAGGCAAAAAGGGGTTTTTTTATTCATGCTCCTATGAAACTTTGAGATGGGGACAACCCCCTTTTAAATGATTGTTTCCCCTCTTGAAATTCAAAGGTTTTGAGGCCAAACTCAATTTGCTTGCTAAGAGCTAACCAAAAGAAGTGGGGGGATGAGGAGGGGTTTTGCTCGGTTATATTTGGGGAACTCCCAAATTTAAAAAAAAAAAAGGGAGAACTACCAACCAGGGCCAAACTTTTGGAAGTTGATTTTTGGGGGCCCCAGCATAGTTGGTTCTGGGGGGAAAAACCCACATTTATTGGCTTGCTCTTTAAAACTTTTTCCCTTGCTTTTTATTTTCTTTTTTTTCGCCTTTCTGCCTCTTACAAAAATGTTATATGCAGTTTAAAAGAAAATTCCCGGTTGGGCCCGCTCAGGGGCCCCAATTTAAAGGTTTACCCCGTTCCTGTGTGGGGGTAATTTAGGCTGAAACAGAAATTGAGGATGGTTTCGAAGGGTTGAGTAGGATGTTGCAGTATGCTAGGTTGGAGATAATGAAGGCATGAGCTAGCATTTTTGCAGAGTCAAAGATAAAACAAAAAAAAGCTATCAATTTTTGATCTTTTCATTTTTACTATGGATAAAAGGGAAAAAATAATCAACAAAATTTGCCCCAAAAGGGCTACAATGCCTATTTACAATGCATTCTATCCCTATAATCATTTACACTTTAATAATGTCATTAAACTTTTTAATGAATTAAAAAACACACAAGGCTTATTTCTTAGCAATGTCTATCTTGTTGAGCAAGCCTCAGGACTTAGCAAAGTCTACCAGTTTACTAACCCATGTTCAGGCCCTTTGTTCTTCAGCAATTTCTCCCACCCTTAGTAAAGCCTGCCCTCAGAATTTATTTCTCGGGGCAATTTTTGCCATCTAGCCTGAAAAAGTCTCATTTTACTAAGTTCTGAGCATTTTTAAAAGTTTTTTTTGTTGGAAAAACCCAGTTTTGGGATAGATATGTCAATAAAAGGAACAACAAAATTTTTAAATTTTTTAAACAGGGGAATAGGGTTTGGGAGTTTAAAATGGTTTGAAGGGGGATAACGGTATTAAAAGACCAACCATTCAGCTTTTCATGGCAAAACATGTTGGGAGTTACTGCTTGCTACTAACTTTTAAACAGCAGAAGCACAGATGACCAATTTAAACAATAGTTAAGCTGCAGGCATAGTGGAAGTTTACACTATACTATTGTCAAGATGATTAAATCAGGTGTGGAAATTCTCTTTGTTCCACTGGTTACCCAATTAAAAGCCTCCTCCGAATTATTTTTATTTTTATTATTACCGCGGAGCTCAGAAGTATGCCCCATACATTTTGGCGGGGAAATGAAATCTGCAGTTTAATACAGTAAATTACTTTCCCAAATAGAATTTTTATTTCACATGATATTTTACCCTACATGATTGGTTAATTGGGGGTCGCTAAGAGAAAAGTTATTTTTGCATGTACATATGAAGAATTAGGATATGACCATTCCCAAAATCTCTCTATCATTGGGGGGAGGAGGTGGGCCTTGACTTTCTTGCTTCTAGCAGACTTTTGAAATCTGTCTCAAGGAAATGTGTGGAGATATCTGATATTTTCGTAAGGTGTATAGCAGTAAAAACAGTTTTAACAAATATCTGATGAGCTTAATAAGAATGTAATGATAAACAGATTTTGATGTTTTTTTTTTTTTAAATTACCAGCTTGCATCCCCCCCAAAAAATATCAAAATCTGTTTAACACCCCCCCCCTAGAGCGGGAATGGTGATTGATGTCTTCCTAACTGAAAAAAAATGGGTAAGGTCACTCTCCCTTAGCAGCAGGGTGAACAGGGGTTAAACCCCACTGAACCATGGGGGCTTCCCCAAAGGGGGGCGTAACCCCAAGCAACCGCCGGCCCTCCCCGAGACCCTTTTTGATGGTAAGGAGGGACTGTTGACCCAAACGACCCAGGTGCCACCTCGAGAGCCCCCGGCAGAAGCATCTATGGATTGTTTAAAATCTCATAAACCCTCAATGATTTGGGAGTCATTTAATGGAGGTGGCGCTTAACTGTTCAGCTAAGAAGTGATTCAAAACCCTCTTTGATGATCCCTAGCTTTTAATTCATTGGACCCCCCTTGGTTGTCCCTCTTGCATTTTTACACACATCCGACTAGACAAAACATTGAAAAGTAAAGGGAAAAGTTTATAATGGGAAAATTTTTGGTGCAGTCACTTTTTTTGCAGTGTGAAGCTGCTCCCAGGTGGGCTTCCTTTAAGTTTTTTAAGGTTGGGGAACAGGAGTACTTGGTATGGTCAAATTGGGCTCCAGAGAGTTTTTTGATGTGTTTCTGCACCCACCAAAGTACCAGGATGAATTTTTTATCAGGTCTGGATTTTGGGAAAGGAGAAAAGGGAACCCCTATGGCTGGATTGTTTCAATTCTTACACAGATTTATAAATATTTTCAAGGCTATCATTTCCCACCAACTCTATGTGGAAAAACCCCCCCTAAACTGGGCGGGCCTGAGAATACTATCTCCAGGGGAGGGAACCCGTGGGGGTACCTAGGGGGGATTTTGACAGATAGGTGCAAATTTGGGTTGGATTTGGGCCAGGGAAAGAATGTTTATTTCTGTCTCAGCATTTTTTTTTCAGGTGGCGTTCATTTTTCCCACTTTCCTGTGAATTGGGATGGTAGGGAGTGTGCAGCGAGGTCAGCTCCTACTAGTTTTTCCCAAATTCTTGGTTACTTCTGCAGTAAAAGGCAGGTCTGGTCAGATTTTTTTAACCTCAGGGATCCCAAAACTGCATATAATCATAAAAGTTTCTTGACGGGGGCG